>JASDQU010336440.1:0-12479 GCA_032191745.1 Picea mariana | reverse complement strand
GAGTTATGTGACATTCCACATATAACCATTGGAAATGGCATCACATGTACTATCCATCTAGAATAGTATTACCTGCAAATATATCAAAACGCATACCATTATACATCAAACAAACTTGGGTCCATTACCCAAACATTTTTGCTACCAGAATCTGCTACCAGACTTTCTTCAAGGGTTGACATCAATGAAAACAAACCCAATTAATCAACATCCTCAACAGAATGGTGTGGTAAAAATGAAGAACCGGTCCATTGAAAAATTTGTTAAGAACCCTCCTCCTTTGAAGAAGAAGTCAAGAAGAAAGAATGGAAGGAAGTTGTTGGCACAGGGGCAGACCCATGGTTCAACTCTTATAGCACACCAACAAACCCTAACTATTGGCCCTTTCAGAAACATCTACGAAGAAGATGCAGTATCACCCGAAGTAGCAATAGGGGGTTGCAGGACACATGTGTCTACAACCAGAGGAAATGAAAAGTGGATCCAGGACCACAACACACAACAATCTAGTTATTCTTTATCTCACTTAAGCCTACCTAGCAAGTTATATCTCAAATCTAACACAACAATGCAATAATCAATATAACATATGACAAATAAAACAACATCAACCAAAAAGAACAAAATATATGTGTGGTTCACCCTCTCCCTAGGGATACGTCCACAAAACTGTGTTTCTTGATATATTATGTGAAACATATAGTTCTATCTATTCACTTAGCTTGCATATCTCCCTCTCCTTCTCTCATCTCTCTCTGCGCACCCAGCTGCAGGGTTGATCTTTGTACCCAGCTGAAGATCTTACAATACAGTCCCAACATTGTTCTCTACAATGATTCTCAACACTGAACAAAAACAACCATAGCATCAATGAACCAACCTCTAACTAACCCTCCCAGGCCTTCTAGACCTTTATTTATACATTACATAACAAATTCTAGGTGTCAAAACCCTCAATCCAAAACCCTAGGTCCAAAACCCTAGGTCAACTTGACCCGTTGTTTCAGGCATTTTCTAGCCTGTCTTTCCTTATTTTCCATGAGGTGCTCCGAAGAACTCGTTGACGTCTTCTTCTGCTTGTTGAGTTTTCTACAATCCATTTTCCTTACTACTTTATCTTCCTCGATCTTCTCTTCCAATGAATAGATTTTCCTTCCTTCTCTCCTTCTTTTCTGCTTCCTTTCCCATTTTGACCCTTCCTCAGTTTATGTATCTTCCACGCAGTTTGTACTTCTCCTTTATTCTTTAATATTTTCTTCCTTTCATATCCAAGGGCCAATAGGCCACCAACACTCACATGTGACTTGTCTCGAGTCACTACAAGACTAAACCTTTTGTTTTACTTCAACTTCAGACTGCATGTAGTAGCTTGTGCTTTATGCTTGGTCTCTCCCTTCCTTGTGAAGAATGTCTTTTCTGTGTATAGTACCCATTTTCAACTGCACCGGATACCTAGACACTTCTTCCTTGTACTTTTACTAAGATCTGCGAGACAGTTGGTTGTCATAATACAATTTCAACCGACTCCCATTTATCATACCTTCTTTCCATTCTCCATTAAGGGTCTTCAACTGTGCAGCTCCTCCTTCTGTGACATAGGAAACCTCAAATGGCCCAAGCTAATGTGTTCTAAACTTCCCTAGATGCTTCATGAACTTGATTTCATATAACAATACCAAATCTCCCTGCTTAAATGCTTTTCTCATGATGTGTCTATCATGATAATCCTTTTCTCTTTCTTTTTGTACCTGCTGACGAAATCCTGCAATAAACCTGTCTTCTTCCAGTTCCAGTAACTACGCAAGCTTGTCTTGAATAGTGCTTTGTTCATCCATACTTATAAATGTTGTGATTCTTAAACTAGGAACCAAGTATTCCATAGGTACCACTACTTCCAATCCATATACCAACTTAAATGGGATCTATGTTGTTAACTTTTTGCAAGTAGTTCTGTAGGCCCATAATATTGCTGGAATTCTTAAATCCCAATCATCTCTATTAACACTACAAATCTTATTTAGCACTGTCTCCGAGATCTTATTGAAAGCTTCGACTGTACCATTCGCCTGTGGGTGGTATGGAGTACTCTTCTGATGGTGAAGATCAATTTCCTGGGTCAAGGATTCAATAGTTTTTTTAATGAAATGTATGCCTTTATCACTCATGAGGATCTCCAGGCATCAAAACCTTGTTATGATATCCTCAAAAATGAACTACGCAGTTGTAGTTACACTACAATACTTAACTACTCTTGCTTCTACCCATCTGGTCAAATACTTTGTCACAGTGATAATATATCTATCTCRTGTGTGCCTTCCTGGTGGGTTAATAGGTCCCACAAAGTAAATGTCCCATTTCTCAAATACTTTTAATGTTAATTTTGATGCCAAAGGAATCACATCTCTTTGAAAAGGATTTCCTACTCTTTGACATACATCAGAGGCTCTGTAGTAGTCCTTAGCATCCTTATGTAAAGTAGGCCACCAGAGACCAGCTCTGAGAACCTTCTGTGTTGTATCTTTCCCTGCATAATGTCCTCTCACGATGCCTTCATGCACTTCTTCCATAATCAATGGTATTTCTACCTCCATAGCACATCTCCTCAAGATCTCATCAAGTCCCATCTTATACAACTATCCAGATATAATTTGAAATTCGGATGCGTGGACTACCAACTGTTTCTTCTGAATGACTATGTATTCGCGAGGTTTCATTCTTGTGGACAGGAACTGAACTATCTCGATGAAGTGATCATTAAATTTCTTGATGGCTAGCAACTGTGCATCTAGAATTGTATCCTCCAGACTAGTAGGTTCCTTTCCATGTTCCACCCTGGATAAGTGGCCAGGCCCTTTATTCATTCTTCCTAGCTTAACCATAATTTCAAAATCATACTCCTCAAATCGTAGTAGCCATCTACATATTATCCCCCCCAACACTGGCTTGTTGACTAATTATTTCAATGCAGAGTGGTCAGTGAACATCTTAAAATGTCCTCCCAGCAAATAGTGTCTAAATTTTTGTAGCGCATAGACCATAGCCAAGCCTTCTCTTTCATTCGTAGTGTAGTTCCTCTTATCTATAGAAAGCTTCCTGCTAGCAAAGTCTATAGGGTGATCGATGTCTCCTGCACCCATATGTGCTAAAACTGCTCCTAATGCAATGGATGAGGCATTGACATGAACATTGAACTCCTTACTCCAATATAGAAAAACCAAGAGTGGCGTAGTGACCATTTTTTGTTTTAGTGTGTTGAATCTCTGTTGGCATTCTTTTGTCCACTGGAACTTGTTGTCTTTGTTTAATAGCTTCTCCATAGGTGTTGTTATCTGTGCATAACCCTTAATGAACTTTCTGTAGTATCCAGTGTGCTCCAATGCAGTGCGCAACTATCTTATCGAAGTAGGGGGGGTAGATCAACAATGATGGAAATATTGGAAGGATCTACCAACAATCCTTTCTTACACACAATATGCCCTAGAAGCACTCCAAAGGGTGAAAAGAAAATGCATTTTTTTAAATTCATGGCAATCTGACATTGCCTACACTTATCTAACATCAATCTTAAACATTCAATATGGTCTTTTAGTAAGCTAAAGACAGTCCAATCATCAAAGTAAGATTATAGGAATTTGTGTAGAAAGTCCTTAAATGCTTCGACCACCACCTTCAAAAATATGGCTGGTGCATTATTCAAGCCAAAAGGCATCACAATGTACTGAAATGAACCCCATTATGTTGCAAATGTGATATTATGTCAATCTTCCTTAGCAATTCTGATCTGATGATAACCTGAGAATCCATCTATGAATGAGTAGACCTCATCTCCTCCTACATTATCTATAACTTCATCAATAAAGGGTGTAGGGAAGGGGTCATCTAGGCATGCATCATTCAGTTTCCTTAAATCTACACAAATTCATATTTCTCCTATCTTTTTATCTTGGAACACCATAGGGCTAATCCACTCAGATTCTTCAACAGGCTCTATGATTCATGCTTCTAGCATTCTGTCCAATTCAATCCTAACTTTCTGCTTATATTTGGGATTCAGTTTATAAGGTATCTACTTGATAGGTCTTTCATCTGGTCTCAAGGGGATCTTCATTTCTCCCATGGGCCCTTTAATTCCCTTCATGTCTATGAACTTGGTTGGAAACAAGTCCTGATATTCATGCAATAGTTTTGTAATCTTGTTGATAGTAGAATCATCCCAATAGTTTTCCACATTTTCTATTTTAGATGCTTGCTCTGTTCCAATATTAACTTTATTAATTTTAATGGGATGTCCAATAGAAGGTAGTTCAATCCCTAATCCTTCTATGTTTCTATGACCCTTAGTTTCTGCAATGTTTACATCTCTAGGGTCATCATCCTCATCATCATTAATATTGTAGCAATCCTATAACTGCTGAAGAGGCGCAGTCCATTCATCTCCTTCTTGGGTAAAAGGGAAGTTAGGTGCCTTATGAAAGACCTTTTTTATCGTGGTTTGTAAAGTCTGATCTATTGTTGGGTACTAAATTTCAAATAAGAAGGTAGCTATAAAGTTCTGAGTCATTCCATACCAGTCTGTAGTGATGCGGCATAGTTCTGCATGTAGATACCAGTTGATAGGCGTAGTATATAAGGTGTTAACAAACTTATGCACCCATTGTTATTTAGGAATGTTTCTCCAGGACTCCTCACAGCTTCGCATATGGTCCTTAGGAAAACTCTCGCCTGTGTAACAAACTTCGCAACCTTCAGCTTGGTCTGAAAATCACACTATCAATAAGGTGTGACACCGTGTCTATTATGTGATATTCCTCTTATGTGCTCCCCACCATCTAGCTGGTGTGGCTTTCAATGCCTCATCTAGTGCCAACATCCTCTATTGTACTGGTACAATTTTCTCAAATTCGGCTAGAAATGTCTCTAAGTGATTCAAACCATCAATTCTTGGAAGTTTACTTACTTCGGTGCCAATCCAGTGAACTTCTCTGGTCAATATGGCACATCATCATGTGGAAACTTCATACATCCTCTTCTGCCAATTTTCTAATGCCTCTTCTGAATCTAATGAACATGCACTTTCACTTCGCCAGCTGAGATTTACGCCTACTGTGGGATTAATGTGATCATGTTGTCTTGTTATCAGCTTGTAGATGTTCTCTAGCTCATATGTGCGATCTTATTCCCTGATAGGTTATGTATATCTATGACCTTCATCTCGGTCTAGAGGTTTAATAACTTTAAGTCCATTACCCTCAAAGGTCATTCTTATCTTCTTTAGGTAAACCACACTTGAATTGTTAAAAGACCAATCAATTCTTGATAGTGTAGGATAAGGAAAGTTGTCATCAACAATTTCAATCACCTCAAAATCTACAAATGTCCTTATCCCATCAATGTCTACAGAAACATTCTCTAGTCTTCCAAAGGGGCTCACCACATGTTGATTGGCCATCCTGAGCCTGATAGAAGAGTAAATTAGTCTAGGTTTTCCCATCAGTTACCAAGTCTGCTTCATCATCACATTGACTTCTGATCCCAAGTCAAGGACCACATAGTCCACATCGTAGTCTCCAATCTAAGCACTAAGGTCTAATTCCTTGTTTTTCCTTCTCTTTCTAGATACTTGATGTATTGATTTATTCAACAAAGGATCTACCCTTCCTATCTCATATTGTTTGATCAAATATTGGAGCTCTTGTAGAACTCTTTCATCCTTAATGAAATTAATGCAAGTACATAAGAATTCCATAAGCTTGCTTACCTCTTTTCCTTGCCTAGAAGACTGATCAAATTCCAGTGTCATTCCACATTCCCTTACTTCTGGTTGTGCCTTAGATGAAGAAGCTTGTCCTTCTACAAATTCTTTCCTTGCTTCCTCAAAAGTATGCCTCTCTCTCCTTGGGTCAAACAATTGTGCCTTCTCTACAACTTTTTTGATTCATGATCCTTCAGTAGTCTTTCCTGGAGTCACTCTATCTTCTCCTGTAACAAATCGTCCTCTAGTAATAACAAAAACTCTGGGGTCATCACCATAAGGTTCTGTTGATATTAACTATACTTGTTGGTTTCCTCCTTGCCTCTCTTGGAGTTTGCCCAACAATACTGGAAAATCTTCGATGACATGATCAAATGAGTTACAATAGCTTCAAATGGTACAAGGGTTATGACAATCCCTTTCCAAGTGTCCTAGATGTGCACAGTTATAATAGATGATATATCCTCTACCTCGACCCATACCTCCTCCTCGTCCTCTTCCTCTGAATCCACCACGAGGGTTGAAGTTTCCTCTTCCTGGGGACTTGAAATGTGCATTATTTCCTTCTTGTTGTGATTATCCTTGAATTCTATATGTGTCCCTTGATATTTCATGCATTGGATCATAATCCCTGCAATCCTTATCATCATGTCACATAGACTTGCAGAATGTGTAGTAAAGATTGGTAGGTGTCTGGACATATTTTTGCATATAATAACATTCACCAGGGTGATGTCTAGTTCTACATACCTCACACTAGGGTACAATAGTCTGCTTCAAAGGACTAGGTTCTCCAGAGGCCAAGTATTCATGAAATAGGGGAAAATTCTCCTTGTCATGGCCCTATGATTTACATATGATACACCATATATCTTCTCTTTTCTCTTTTCCTTTGTCTTTCTTCATATATTCAACCTGTAAAGATAATCTGGTTAATTGATTCAAGATTTGACTCATACCTAGGATGGATTCTTCCACAGGGGCTACTTCTAGTTTCATAGAGATATCCAATACTTCATCCCGTGAAGCAACTTTCTGTTGCATCAGAGGGACTTTGATATGTGGCAAGAGAGAAGCAATGAACCATTCTTTGTTCTATTCATCTAGAATCTGAAAACTCAACCGACCTGTCAGAGTCTTAAACCTATGATCAAACTCCCAAACAGGTTCAATGACCTTCTGCTTGATTTATTTCATCTCTGTAATGAACTGGGAATCTGACTTAGGTTTCTTGAATTCTTCACTCAATGTAGTCTTGATAGTATTCATCGATTTAGGTTGTCCAGGCCCTGAAAAAAACTTCATATACCAATTCGAAGCACGATCCCTTAAGGTAGTACTAAATTGATTCCTCTTAATAGCTTCTTCAGTGATTTGCTTGATACTCCATATAGCTTCGCATAAGAACCAGTGTTGATCAGGATCTTCAAATCCATCTTCTCTAAATATCGATAAACTCATTTCATCTGCCATAGATATTCTTTGGCTTCTTGACTGAGTATGTATTAAATTGCTTGTAATAGTACTCTGATTGCTCTAATTACTCTAGTTACTTAATGCTTCTAGAACAACATGAGGAGTGATATTACTTACTTCGACAGTAGGTGCAGTGCCTAAAGTTTTTGGTTCTCCTTGACGAAGTTCTCTGGTCTTTACTTCCTCTGTTCTTGCAGATTTCAAATTCTCTTCGTCTGTTAGATCTCCTTCTTCTAAACTATAGAATCCTTCGTCTCCGTAGTTCAGCTTAAATATGTTCGCAAGAGGAACCTCTCTGAACAGTCTCCCACTGTGCGCGTATCTAGCCTTTGTATCACTATTGTTATAGGAATTCTTGAACACTAGCTTCATTGTATCTTCAGGATATTCTTCTCATGCAATAACATCTTAATCCTCAGTTTTAAAAAGTGTAGGAAATTTCCTCTAGGTCCCTTAAAGAAGTACCTCTTAGCTTGACTATATGATTCAAATATGTCAATGGAAAACTCAGTAATGTACCCTCCAATAGTGTTATCAAAACTAGAGATCCACGGCCTTGGACACAGTATTATCAACTCTCTTTACCTTCTTGATCAGAGTTGTTATCCAAACCAAAGGTGGTCTAGATCTGATCTCAAATTGGGTATCTGCTAGTCTGGCTAACCACTCGTATAACTCCTTATGAATTCCTCCAAAGAAAATCTTGTGTATGTCGGTGAAGACGTATATTCCATACGTCCTAGCCAGTCTTCTATACTAATGCTAGGATTCTTGTTCTAGGCTTTAGCGAAGTCCCACTCTTGTTCTTATATCCACTTTTGAATTTCTGTCTTCGATGGGAACCAACATGACATTCCCTCAAAAAGATATTGGTCCCAACAACAGAACCATTTATTGGCAAAGGGGTAGACCCATGGTTCAACTCTTACAGTGCACCAAAAAACCCTAACTACTAGCCCTTTCGACAACACCTGTGAAGCAAATGCAGTCTCACCCGAAGTAGTAATAGGGGGTTGCAGGACATAGGTGTCTACAACCAAAGGAAATGTAAAGTGGATCCAGGACCACAACACACATCAATATAGTTATTCTTTATCTCACTTAAGCCTACCTCACAAGTTATATCTCATATCTAACACAACAATAAAATAATCAATATACCAAATGGAAAATAACACAACATCAACCACAAAGAACAACAAGATATACGTGGTTCACCCTCCCCTAGGGCTAGGTCCATAGAACTATGTTTCTTGATATATTATGTGAAAACATATAGTTCTATCTGCACACTTAGATTTCATATATCCCTCTCTTTCTCTCATCCCTCCCTGTGCACCCAACTGTAGGGTTGATCTTCGCACCCAGTTGAAGATCTTACAATACAGTCCCAACATTGTTCTCTACAACGATTCTCAGAACTAAACAACAACAACCATAGTATCAATGGACCAACCTCAGACTAACCCTCCTAGGTATTCTAGAACTTTATTTATACATTACATAATAAATTCTAAGTGTCAAAACCCTATATCCAAAACCCTAGGTCCAAAACCCTAGGTCAACTTGACCCGTGCTTTAAGGGCTTCGCCAACATGTCTTTCCTTCTTTTCCACGAGGTGATCCAAAGAACTTGTTGACGTCTTCTTCCACTTTTTGAGTTGTCCACAATACATTTTCCTTACTTCTTTATATTCCTCAATCTTCTCTTCCAACGACTAGCTTTTCTATCCTTCTCTCCTTCTTTTCTGCTTCCTCTCCCACTTCGACCCTTCCTTGGTTTATGTATCTTCCGCACAGTCTGTACTTCACCTTTATTCTTTAATCTTTGATTCCTTTCATATCCAAGGGACAACATAATCTACGATGGAAGAATATGAATCCATCATTATGTATGGGAAATTGTGCCTAGAACTGAAGGAAAGTCTGTAAAGTATCGATAAATACAAGGAAAGATTCATGACTAGAAGGTTCTCCCAGCAGGAGGGAGAATACTATGATGACACATTTGTTGTAGCCATCATATATCTTGCAACATCCATGGTTTATATTTTATATCAAATGGATGTAAAGACTATTTTTCTCACTGGAGTAATTGAGGAAGAAGTATACATAGAGAAACCTCGAGGTTTTGAGGTACACTCAAGAGAAACCCATGTATACAAATTAAATAAGGTCTTTTATGGACTCAAGAAAGCTCCAATAGCTTAGTGTAGAGCCTCTCATTATTAAGTGTAAGAGGGAGCTAGCCTCTAAATTCAATACGAAGGATCTTGGTCTCGTGCATTATTATTTGGGACTAGAAGTATGGTAGAAGCATGGTGAAATATTCTTAGGGTAAGGGAAGTATGTTGTAAATATCCTTCATAAGTTTGGGATGATAGATTGAAAATCCATGGAAAATCCCATGGTAACAAATCTGAGGAAGTTGAGAGACTTTGATTATGATCCAGTAGACTGGTCCCTATACCAGCAGTTGATTATCTCATTGATGTATTTGGTAAATACCAGGTTGGGAATTTTCTTTATTGTGAACATGTTGAGCTAGTTCCAAGTGGAACCAAGACATGAGTATTGGATAGCTACAAAGAATATTTTGAGATATATCTGTGGGACACTAAACTATGGTTTGAGATATGCCTTAAACAATGATATACAACTGCATGGATTCACTAATTCATATTGGGCAGGGAGTGCATATGACAGAAAGAGTACTTTTGGAGTATGTTTCAGTTGGGATATGATATGATATCATAGGCTAGCAAGAAACAATAGCATGTTGCACTCAGCATTGTAGAAGAAGAATATATTTCACCTTGTGATGCTTGTACAGAAGCAATATGGCTTTGTAAGTTGGTTTATGTACTCTTTTATCAGTTGATGGATTCAATTGTGATATATTGTGATAATCAAATATTTGTGAAGCTCTTAGATAACCCATTGTTCCACGACAGGTTGAAGCACATTGATATCAAGTACTACTTTCTCCGTGATAAAGTATAGAGGGGAGGAGTGACTCTCTAGTATATCTCCACTAATGAGAAGAAAACTGATATTTTGACGAAGCCTGTGTCCAAGATAAAGTTTGCATACTTGAGGGACAAGCTTTGACTTGTGGAGATTTCTCCCTTGGTTGAGAGGGAGAAGACGACTTCCTCGGTTGGGAGGGAGTGTTGATATGTGGCATCATGGATTGTCAGTGAGATGCAGATTTGTATCATGCTAGTACAACCTAAAGTTGGTAATACAACTTAGAGATGAGGATCTTCTATGATATCATAGGCTAGTAGAAAATAAAAGTATGTTACACTCAACACTATAGAAGCATAATATATTGCAACTTTTGATGCTTGTATGGAAGAATTATGGCTCCGTAAGTTGGTTTCTATACTATTTGATCAACTATTGTGTTACACCTCAAAATCACTCAACTGGATAAGTGTCGCATATTGCCTCTCACTTGTCGCAAGTTTCGCAAGTTGGATATAGAGTGTCGTGAATGTTGTTGAATCATGTTATCACAATGACGAAACTAAAGAGGCACTTGAAACATCTTATATGCTTAGTTTGAAGGAAGAAACCGGTTCACTGGAGTAAAACATCTCTTAACACCTAAGAGGGCTTCTTGATCAAGAGTTTGGAAGGGGAACGCTCCCCTAAAACTGCCAGAGAAGCATTGGCGCCCCTCTACCATGCTTCAGAAGCATTGTAGCACTTCTCCACCCCTTTGGAGAAGCGCTTCTCAGATTTGAAGTGCTGGTGCTTCCCTTGGTCTTCTCTGGAGCGTTTTAGCGCTCTGATGCTCCTTTTGAGGGAGCGCTCTCCATTCTGGGTAAATTGTTAGCCAGGTGAGAAGAATAAGGGGAGAATCATTCGAGTTTAGGAGGTGGTTGAGCTCGAATTCTTGGTTCTAACAAAAGATCTCTGATCCAAGGAGGAGGTTCCCAAATGGTTCTAAACATAACTCAAGTGGTTAGGCCCTTCCTAGCCTATATAAGAAATCTCTATGGTGATGAAGAGGGGGAAGAACTGAGCATATGGAACTTATGATCTTGGAGGAAACTTGCAGTCAGCCAAAGGAGAGCAATCATTGAAGCTACTGTCGTCCAGGTCTTGGATCTTTTAGGCAAGGGTTAGACGAAGAGGACTTGACGAAGCTGTCAAACTCGCATCTACAATTGTAAGTATTGCTATCGTCATTCTCATTAATATGACAAGCTTGGCCTGTTTCTTTCTAGTTTGTGTCTAATGTTACATGAACTTATCATTTAGTGATAGATCTGTTTTCAAGCTAATGTCAGTAGAGTAGGAAGTGGTGGTATCTTGTTTTGTCCACACACCTCAGCGAAGAGCAAAGGATTGGAGCGCGACTCGGAGCGTGCAGGGACAAACGTCGGTTAAGAGGTATTTCTAGCATCCTTCCTTCTCATGCATTAGGCTTAGATAGATTTTAAAGGAAGTCAGTGTCCACGATAAGCACTTTTCTGTCTAGGGTTAAGGTCAAGCTCTAGAGGTCGATATACTTGTCCGCGGGCAGATTTTCCTACAACAGAAACTGGCGACTCCACTCAGGAGATAGCCTCAATTCAAAACCTCTTGTTTGGATTTGTCTCCTCATTGACCTTGTTCTGCCCCTTGATTGTCTCAGACCTGGTTTACCCCTCTCTGATTAGTTTCATGAGCTGATTGGCTCCTTGTCTTGTCACACTCAGCTTACTTGTCGAGTTCAGATCTCAATTTTTGAATTTTCTTGACATTTCTAGGATTTTCAGACCCTGGCACCCCTGACTTAGTGTTATCAGAGCACCAGCTTTTTTTGTAGCCCTACACAGAGCACTATAACGCTCTTTTCCCTTGGCAACAGAGCGCCAGCCTCCTGTTGGCCCAAAAACCCTTTACCATTGCATTTTTCGAGGGTTTGCCTCTGTGGATCTTGTGTTGAGTGATCTAGTGAGCCATATCTTCTTTCTGTTTAATCTTGACATCAGTCTGGTTGAGGAACAAACACCTTTTTGATTGGATCCTGTAGCCTACTTCACCTATTTTCCATTTGAGTTTTTCCTGTTGAGTAAAGCTTGAAATATATGCATTGCTTTTCTTTTCTCTTCAGTTGAGTAAAACCCTGGTGAAGGTCATCAATAGCCTACAGGCCCATTCATCTTGATTCTAGTCAAGATCATTGTTCTTCAGCTCTTGTTTTTGGGTGTGAAGTTTGTCTTTTTCTTTGATTGTTTCTTTTGTTTTTCGTTTT
>JASDQU010336433.1:0-10063 GCA_032191745.1 Picea mariana | reverse complement strand
CACAAGAAGACTGAAGGCACACAATGAGTAACTGCAAGCAATAAATGACCATAGACACAAGGCGCACAACATAAACATTTAACGACATACTAGGTTACGCACAGTACAAACACAAAGGGAAGGATCCATAGTAGTATATATTACTATTTCTGCACAGGAAAGCATGGCGTTTAATCTTAGTTCTCTGCTCCAGAGAGAGAGAAGGTCAGATAGGCTCCTGGTCAACTGTTCAGGCAGAAACTAGTAACCCGACTACAAACATGACAGAAGCAAGACGAACACCACAAGATGACGTACGACGTACAACCGTAACAACATGTTTTTAAAGACGATCAAATGACAATAAGTAAGACTGACTACCCACCTGTCCTACCCTACAATGGTTAGGACCTCCAAGACACATAATCAACGCTCAAGCCTAGGTTCCCCTCGATTTTAACCACTTAAGGTCTCAGGGCGGGCGACTGTTCTGAGGAATATGGAGGTGTCTACATCCCGCCCGACACAAGCAAACCACTCCTACAAGACAAAGATAAAACCTAATCATCAAGATTTCAATCAACATGGTCATCCACATTAAGGCAGTTGGGGACAGTAAAACAATAATAACTCATTAAATTACTCATTACGGTAATGCATCGAAGGTGTACTTTTAATCGATTGACAAGAGAAGACAATTGGTGCAACAAGTCTGACCTTCAATTGGTTTAAACTTTAAAATATAAATTACAAATTGCTCGCTATGATCAAGTCTAGTTCATCAAGAACCATACAACCAAAATACCCCTTCCAACAGGGTAATCATATTACCCTAATGACAATATATAATTAAAAGATTTCACTACACTAACATTATCATGAACATTGACAGTATTGGGAGTGAGCATCCCATAAATAATGGTATTAATCTCAACCACCAACATTTAAATCTACGATATTGTTACCATAACAAACAACACCATTTCATTTTAAATTACCATGACCTTGCAATAATAGCAATCATATTACGGAACATGACAATTGTTTAAGCAAGTTCGACAATAATCAGAACAACAACACAACCCTCCTTATTGCAATTAGCAAGGTTATCTATAGTACACAATTTGTAAAAGTGAACCATATAACTTCTTAACAATATAAATGAATTGTTCCCACGATAGGTAAATGAATTGTTCCCACTAACATTAACATTGTTCCCATTAACATTAACAAACAACAATATAATTTAACAATTAACCATCGCAAATGAATTGTTCCCTAACATTAACAATTTAGCAATATAGCCTATTAACAAGTTAACAAATAGCCTATTAACAAATTCATGGACCAATAAAACAAATCCCTACTTTATCGACCAACCAACCTTTAATTAACAATTTTTCATATTCAACAATTTTAACCAAAATAATATCAAAATATAGATAAACCCATACAAATTAACTGGTAGTAAATTATAACAATTTTTCATATTCCACAATTTTAACCAAAATATAGATAAATCCATACAAATTAACTTGTAATAAATTCACTTGAGAAAACTTGAAATTTTAATTCGAGCATAAATCCATTTTTAAAACTATAAATTATTGTTTAGGGTTTACTATCAAACAATAAAAACTATAAGTTGGAGACATAGCCTTTACACTAAATCTGGAATTTAGGGTTCCGTTTGCAATGCTAGCACATGAATTAGTCAGGAACTTCCATCGATAGCGAGGGAGAGAAAAGTTCTGCGCCAAACTGGATATTCATTTGCCAGGCTTACGACTCAATCTCTTGGAAAGCCTGATGAATCAGGCCACATGGTGCCATTGGCTAGCAGCATGGTTGTTCTGGTGGTTAAGAGGATGAAATTGACAACGGAGATGTGATAATACACGCAGGCCCAGGGTGGTAAGGATCAACACGGAAGCAAGAACGGGTTATGGTTAGCAGCTCACTCTAAAATTTATCAAACAAAAGCCCATATGACTGATGCCAGAATGAAGTATCCAATTAATATTAAAAATTGAAAAAAGAAAACCCAACACAACCAAATGAAACCCCCAAGGAGAATCTACCGGCAATAACACTGACTTATAAGAGAAAAATGAAATGCCCAGGTACTATTACAGGAACAAATTGATTTAAATCCTCCCAGACGGATTGCCCACAGAAGTAAAGAAAATGAATTGCCAGAACGCCTTTACAACCACCTTTTTTTCAAAAATGAATGCCAGGGCGATTTTACAAACGATTTTCCCCTACACCTACATAAACACGCCCATCGAAGTTCTTAAACATCCGCAGCAAGGTAAAACACCCACACAGAGATTTATAACACTCGATCATCCAAAAACGCCCAAATCTAATAAAACAAAACGTAGAGGAATGAACTATGAAAATGCCCCCATTCATATAAAGAAAATACCCACGGCAGAATAAAAAAAAAAACCCTGGTAATACAAAATATGCCCACACTAGTATAAAAATCCCACGACAATACAAAAACCCTGGTAATATAAAATATGCCCTCACTGGTATAAAAAGCCCACGGCGATACAAAAACCCCTGTAATATAAAATATGCCCACACTGGTATAAAAGCCCATGCATCTAAATGAAAACGCCCACAGTCACACAAAAATTTTCGGAACAATAATTTGGAAGAATTTACACAGTCCAGAACGATGATTAATAATTTGCACATTCAGAACAATAATTATAAAAATTTACCCAGTCAAGAATGACATACATGACAGAAATTAGATTCGCAAGCACTTAAACCCCAACGCAATATATATATATATATATATATATATATATATATATTTTAAAAATAGTCCACGCCGAGATAAACAACAACGAAGAGAAGGATTTTAGGGTGTTGGACAATAAACAGAAATGCAGAGAATAACAAAGGGAACAGAATCATCCTAAATTTAGTCCATCAAGAATTCATATACAACTCAACATTTTTCTTTTTTTTTTAAACAATGCACATGCGTACCTAGGACTGGTGGCGAATAACTCGAAGACGCTATCCCACGTTGTTGTTCTGTGCCGCTCCCGCTCGCCGACTGCAGAGACTACACTGATACCTCCCAGCCAAACGTTAGGAGTACTCTGCTTCCCCCTTAGACCCCTGAGCCGCAAAGGGGCCACACACACTCCAGATAGTATACCTAGCTTCCCAGCTCGCCTCCAAGGCTAAGCTACCACTCTAATCCCAGCTAAGAAAATCCCAACTCCTCACAAGCAATCAGTACAGTCGGAATTCGGTAGCATAACGATACCTAACAGCCCATCCCTTTTCCCTTCATCCCCCTTTCTTTTATGGAGTTTTGATCCCCCCTTGCCCTAAATCATATTTAATTTATGTTTTAATGAAAAACCCTAAAAAATTCTCTGTCTTACAAGTGTCACTTATCCCCCACGTTTCTCCCAAAATTATTTTCTTTAAATTTATTAAAAGGCTCATTTCTCTATTTTATTATCCCCTCTTTTTTTTTTTTTTTTAAACGAAAAAGGTAAATGCGCCAATGCATCTTTTCATTTTATTTTTAAATTCATACTTTTAATACTCCCACTCATTAAATAATATTATTACTATTGGTTCAGTCTCAATTTATGTACAAGTTTTATGGAAAATATTTTAGTCCCTTAAGCATTCAATTTACTCACTGAAGGTTATGCGTTCTGTCAATCAAAACTATGGCTTTCGGTATTCGTTTATTTATGAATTAGTTTAATTTTTGAAAAACTATTGCGTTCATATGGGAGTTATGCTTTAAAAGTTTTTATAAGGTTATGTATTTGACAGAAGGGTTTTCATAAAAGTTATGCTTTCAAAATGTTAATGAACTCTCAATGCAAGTTGTGTTTAAAGAAGGAGATGCCTTCAATGAAATTTATTGTCTGAGTTAACTAAACTGTAATTTATTTATATTTTTTATTTTTAAGAAAAGTTATGTTTCAATTTGAATAAAAGTTATGAGTTCATTAAAAGTTAAATGGTTGAAAAAAGATTATGAAATCTTGTATCCATTGATATATTGGTTGTATAGTTGGATGAAGTTAACGTTAATAAATCCAAGAACCAGAGCTCAAGTACGTTCTAAAAATTGTATTCTCCTTGCACTACAATGAGGTGTGAACTCTAGCCTAAAATCTCATAATGATGTTTTGCTTAATTATTTTAATGGTTATTACGTTTAATTGCTATTAATAATAATATTTGGGTATAGGATTAGGTCAAGAATTATTGGAGCTATCTCATTTAGAATTAGGGTTAGGCTCTTTTTAGAGTTAGAGCTAGGGCCTTTTTCCTCAAGGTTAAACGAAATTTTTATCTTAGAGAAGTTTTTTTTTTTGACTTAGGTTTAGATTTTGAACTGGACGACAATTGTTTAGGGGAGTTGTTTTAAGAATTTATTAAGGCATTATTTTCTTAGGGATATTTATGTTTGTTTCCTTCATCCACATCAATGCGACGTGCCCTTCAGGACGCACCACATGCTCCAAGGGTTCCACTCGCCTCGTTCATTTTCTTTGCGCGACGTGCCCTTCAAGATGCACCACATGCTCCAAGGGTGCCACTCGCTTCTTGTGTTTCTTTTGTGCGACGTGCCCTTCAGGGTGCACCACGTGCTCTAAGGGTGCCACTCGTCAACTGAACTGATTGGTAGACATCTATAACCCCTGGAGTCAACACTCCACCAAGTGAACTTGTGGGAGACTAAGGGCTATAAGGAATAAGGCCCCTGCCTTATTGCCCGTCCCTTAGAATCATCGTGAGTGACTCACGTAGTCTTCCCTCATGACATCGTGGATCCTCTCGAATTAGGTAATCGTTAACCTACAGTTCGAGCCATGGCGGGAGTGCTAGTAGGCGGTGGCAGGGTTGCTGTCCACCCCTCTCCCTCAACCTCTCTGGAAATCGTGTGTTTCCCCTTTACTCCATATGTGAGTCTGGTTGGCAAGCTATTGTCATCTTGCATCATCAACAATCGTGTCAGAACATGTCAACATCATATCATCAGATCAAAGAAATATCACAGTAAATAAATCAACCCAAATAGCACACTCCCTGACTCAATCTGGAGTCCAAGGGGGTTCCACCGATGCCTCTGCATCCTCAAGGTCCGAAACCCTGCACACTCAATCGAACTAAGTCAGCAACACCTGTCTACATCAAAGTAGTAAAAACGTCATGTCATCTATCATAATGCATCATAATCAAGGATAAATAGTTTAACATCATAAAAGTCCAGATCACTTGCGAGCAAGTGTCCTCAAAGAATATGTTTTCTCAGTATGCCAGAGCGGGATGTTACATTGAATCTACCATCTTAAAAAGATATCTACTTCCTATTGTATTCGCTGAAGAATGGGGGACTAATAACAATGAATTCTAGAAAATAACAAAACTACCAACTCCACGGTATCCTGTCTGCTATCTTAATGCCTGATATGTCTACCAACTCCTATATAATTGTACATGGGTGTAGAACCACATTCCTAAGCATGGCGTTTATAATTTGATATTATTTAATGGTTTGATATAAAATGATAAATAACATTGTTCAAGTCATGAAATAAAAGCACTGAAAACCGAAAAACTAGAAATAAGGACCCATAAAACATTCTTATCTTAGATTAGGAACTAGAAATAGGCTTGGGAATAGATTGTCTAATCATTCATTTGGCAGGAGGACTTTGTTATAGTTTTATAATGTGTTTATATAAGTGCATGTAGATCATCCATTTTTATTTTAGTTGTCACTTAATACTTCCTTCATATATACCCTTATTCTAATTTTGTCATCCTGTTGTTGGAACGATAAGAACGTGTGAAAACTGCGAGCGGAGGCATCCATATTCTCTCAAAATTCCCCTCAACCTCCTTATTCTAATTTTGTCATCCTGTTGTTGGAACGAGAAGAACCGATAAAAACTGTGAGAAAAGGCATCCATATTCCCTCAAAATTCCCCTCAACCTTTGTGAAATAAAGCTTAAGAACACTGAATTACTAGAGACTTGGTTTGATGTTTATGAATAGGTATTACAGTCCAGAAAATATCTACCCATATTATAACTCAACAACCACAGGGAGTGAGTGGCCACGTGAACGACATCAACATGGAAAACTCTGAGTATTTTTTTTTATTTTTTTTTAGAAAGGAGCTCACTAAAAGTATCACGAATCCAAATCAGAATAAATTTATCTTTCCTCTGATGCATCTTAACAATCTCATACTAACAATCTCCTAGGAGCTGCATGTTTAAGAATTTGGAGCTCCTTCCCGCAACTGGCTTCGAGAAGGGAAGAAATGGAAGAATTTGCAGCTTCTCCCTGAAACTTGCTTCAACAACAGATTCAAGATGTTCTCCTCCCTGCAACTAGCTTCGACAAGGGAAGAAAATTAACAATGAAACTTACCTTGAAATACCAGGAAACTTGTGGTTATGTGTTTCTCAATGAATGGCGCAAATTCTTCAAATGGAACACACTCAACGTTGGTGATATTGTTGAGTTTTATTGGTGCACTGACCAAATTGTCATCAAATGCCTCATTAATTATCCCATGAATAATCGATCAATCATTCAAATTAATCTTGGTTCGTTGGTTGCAGGCCTAAGTACATTTTGGGCCTGCAGCCAACGAACCAAGATTAATCTGAATGATTGATTGATTACTCATGGGACAATTAACGAGACATAAAAAACTAACTTATAACAAGATTATAAATAAATCTTACCTAGGCATTTGATGACAATTCAGTCAGTGCACCAATTAAGGTCAACATTATCACCAACGTTGAGTGCTTTCCATTCAAAAAATTTGCGTCATTCATTGCGAAAAACATAACCACAAGTTTCCTAGTATTTCAAAGTAAGTTTCATTGTTAATTTTCTTCCCTTGTCAAAGCGAGTTGCGGCGAGGAGAATACCTTGAATTTTTTGTTGAAGCCAGTTTCGGGGAGAAGCTACAAACTCTTTCCTTTCTTTCCTTCTCGAAGTCAGTTGCTGGTAGGAGATCCACATTCTTAAACATGAAGCTCCTAGGAGATTGTTAACATGCATCAGGGGAACGATAAATTTATTCTGATTTGGATTAGTCACTTTTAGTGAGCTCCTTTCTAAACAAAAAATACTCAGAGTATTCCATGTTGATGTCATTCATGTGGCCACTCACTCTGTGTGGTTGTTGCATTAGAATATGGGTAGATCTTTTCTGGACTGTAATATCTATTCATAAACATCAAACCAAATCTCTAGTAATTCGATGTTCTTAAGATTTATTTTACAAAGGCTAAGGGGAATTTTAAGGGAATATGGATGCCTTCGCTCGCTGTCTCGTAACAACAACAAGATGACAGAATTGGAATAAGGGTATACATCAAGGAATTATTAAATGATCTACATGCAATTATATAATCACATTATAAAACTATAACAACTTATCATGCGAAATGAATGATTAGACAATCTATTCCCAAGCCTATTTTTAGTCCCTAATTTAAGATCCGAATGTTTTATGGGTCATTCTTTCATTTTTTTCTGTTTTGAATGCTTTTATTTCATGACTTGAACAATCTTATTTAATTTTATTTATCACTTGGATGAAACCATTGCTGCTGTTTCAAATGACACACTAAGAAAAGCATCTAGACCTCATAAATTGTAAAAAGTGTGCAATAGAGCTCAAAAAATCCCAAAGTGAAGCAGCTAAATTTTATTTTTTATTTTAAGGTGTTTGAAGGTGCCAAAGGATACCATGGACTTAGAGGGCCAAATGGATCACCATTTCAGCTTAATATGAGGCATAGGGTTTGTGAAAGGTTATATTGAAAGGCACCCACAAGATTGCCTCTCAAACACCACCTAGGATTTGAAACTTTTTTAGGGTTTCAATGGAGGATTGGGAGTGAAGATCATCCTTAAGTGAACTTAAATACGAGACAGAAAAAAAGAAAAGAGACATTGTACTTCCTATCTTAATGCATGAACTAGGAAATTTAATGACGAAACAAAAAGGAGATACAACTTTTTTTTAACCCTTCCAAGTGCAGTATTAAGGACTTCTTGGCCTTGTAGCAAGGTTTTTCTTTCAAACAAGCTCTAAGGAAATTACTATAATCCTTTAAAAATAACAAGAACTTAGAAGAAGAGAAAATGGTACTCAATAGATATCAATAGCCAAGATTCTCATTAATCTCCAATGATTTGAAATGAGGGAGGTGCTCTCTCATTTCAAATGATTGCAGACAAATGAAAACTTTGTCTATTGAGATCTATTGAGCACTATTTTCTCTTCTTCCAGTTCTGGTTATTTTTCAAGGGTTGTAATAATTCTCTTAGAGGTTTCTTAGAAGACCAATGCTGCTATAAGGCCAAAAGAGTGCTCAATTAGCCACTTTGAAGGGTTCAAGGTAAGTTCTCTTCCATTTCTCTCTGATCATTAAAGCTCTTTGTTCATGCAATAAGTTAGTACATCTAATGGTTCTTTTATTTTTCTTGGCCTGTATTTATGTTCACCTTGTATAGCACTAGGAGAGGCTCTTCAGTGACCAATAGTCCATTGCAACCCTAAATAAATACTCAAACCCCAGTTGCTCCATTGCAACACTAAATAAAGACTCAAACCCTAGGTGGTTCTTGAGAGTAAATTGACATTTTCAACCACGTTAAACAAAAAATAAAAATCCAACTGCATTTTTTTTTTTGGTTTTTTAGCTGTATTGCATATCCTTCACAATTTTTAAGGGTTGGCCTACCTATTTCTCACTGTGTCATTTCAACCAACATGAAGGGTTTGATCCATTTTTATCATTCACTATTCAACTTTCCATCAAATCTAGGGGATAGTTTGTGTTTTGCAGTAGATCCATGAATTTTTTTGCAGGTCACATCCATGAATTTCTTATAGACCTAGCCATTTCTGGGTGGATCCATCTATGTACCATTCAATTTTGTGGGTGTGTAGAGGTTGTATTTGAAATTTTCTTGTCATTATTAGGGAGGTAGCAACCATTATTTTGTTCAATATTATTTCTTTTACCAATCAGTCGACAAAACTTCCTCAATCTTGTTATATTTCCTTGGATTATTGCTTACTATTCTACTATCGGTCACTCACTGATTCATTGTCTAAAATTGCAAGCATAGATGTTGGAGTATGGTAATTACTCCCACTAGTTATAGAAGAAATTGGTTAACCTAGTATGCATAGATTAGTCTGTTGGTGATTACAGATTTGTTCTTTTTTTTCTATTTATGGAAAGTTGTTAGACAATTGTTAATTTTTAAAGATTTTCCAGTGTTTTTATTTGTATTTTTCAAATTAACATGGCATCAAATAAAGTTTGTAAGATTATTCACAATAGATTATTGACATTGTATCAAAACAAGTCCCTCAAAATATCCAAATAGTGAAGAGAATATAGATCATAGATAATTCATCTAGATATATTGTGGAAGACAAAGATGCTTGGATTCAAGATATGTACAAATTAGGTGAAATAAAAAATAGTAGAAAAAAATAGGAAAGTGATGCGCAAATTATTGTGAAACACTTAGGATTTGAGTGTGAGAGAGAAACAAGTTTTGTGGGGAAGAAACCCGCCTAAAAGGCCATAGTGAATCAAATCTTAATACATAGCTGTGCCTAAATGAAGGAACCAATAGAATCAAATCTTAATACATAGCTATGCCTAGATGAAAGAACTAAGATACCAAGATTATAGAATTCGTTCTACAGTCTATAGATTGAAACGAGATACCAAGGAATTGTGGATCAAGGATTTTAAAGTCCGTAAGTTTTTCATTTAGCAGCAAGAAATTGGAAGAAGGTTCATAGATCAAAGGGTCCAATGTTTCAAGGAGAGTGTTCATCTGATAACTCGGTGAAAATATCCCAGGTGAAGAATACACAAGCGAGGAGACATTCATAATTTTTTTCTTTCTTTTTCCTAGTCCGCAGTGACCTTTGCAATATTCTGCAGTTGTATTATATGTGGATAGCTACAGCAAATATAAGAAAAGAAGTAGAGAGATCAACGCCACAAATGGGCTCTATGT
>JASDQU010336431.1:0-12668 GCA_032191745.1 Picea mariana | reverse complement strand
TGGATCTAGGGAGATCGGTTTGTGTCCGCACTTACGGATTTATCCAACAACAATGCATCCATGAGATCCTCCTCATGCTTTATTTCTCAGAATAGATCTTCAATCATTCTCAAGAGATCCACAACAAAGATTCTCTCACAACAATCTCTCACAAGAATCTCTCCATCAATACTCCAAAAGATATTTTCACAAGAAGCTCTCTATTGATCCACAAAAAGGATGTTTTGCAAGAGTCCATAGCTATCTTATTTATACTTTCATCCTCTAGTTCACTTAACCCATTTCTAGGTCATTTAATCCATTTATAGGTCACTTAACCTCTTTTCCTTATTTTAGGGTTAACCACTTTCCATAAATATAAATTTCTCCAATACTTTATCATTTGAATATTCCTTCTTGATTTTGTCACCTTACTTTATAATTTCTTGATTTTGTCACTTCTCTTTATTATTTAAATAATCCACCTTGACTTTGCCACTTTACTTTATCATTTAAATAATGATTTCTTCTTTTAAAGTACTTTGACTTCTTTGACCTTGTGGGCTTCAAGCCAACATGTGAGGGTCCTCCAACTTCGTAAGGCCATAACTCTCAAACCGTGAGGAGTTATGTGACATTCCATATACCAAAGAAAATGGAATGATAGACATTATCCATCTAGGATAGTTCCACCAACAAATTCATTGATCTTCATCTCATTATTCCACATACAAGCATGGTTCCTCCAACCATTCTTCTAGGATAACTTAATCTGCAAAGCATCTTCTCGTGAGGGCTTTCACCATAAGGGGACCACTTTGGAGTTCATCCATTGGTCAACATTATCAATCATGATAATACAATAATGAGTCATCTATACATTTTTCAACATTGCATCATATACCAATGAAACCACATCAATCTATCTTCATCATGTATCAATGACAACTCATTGATCCATGTTCATCTATTCATTCTCATCAAGGACAATAGATATTGCATTACATCAATTATCAATCAATCAATCCTTTGACATCAATCAATCACTTCACATCAATCAATAGCATCAATCAATAAAACCATTGGCATCAATGAAAACATGATCCAACACATACATCATGCAAATATAATAGATCCAACATCCAAAATTATGGGAGCAAAGTAAAACATTTAATTATAGAAGAGTCCAAAGTGCTCATACCTGTCAAAGTTGTTTAAATAACCACAAGAGGGACATCCAAGTATCATTATCCAACCACCAACGCAAACTTAAAACTCAAAACCCTCGACTAACAACAACATAGTATTTCCAAGAAAATAATAATGCTAAAAAGTGGTATACCTCAGGAGGGAAAACCAACGAAGAGTGCAATCACTCTCACTTAATTCACATTGCCTCCACCAATGGATGGTCAAAACCCAAAAAATTACCAACTTTTCCACAATAATCCATCAAGAAATCAAACTTTACATGGTGGAACCCATTCAATGCCAACTCAGACTCAAAATTCAAGCCCTGTATTAGATTATCCATGCATTCAAAACTGTCAAACTTGCAATAATAACATATCCAAATGACCAATATCTATACCATATTCACAAGGCATGACAGTATATCACCTATTATTTACTAACAATACCAATCACATAATTAAACAATATATCATATGATAATGCTATCATATGTGAAGTTTGTCACAAGTCAAGTTTATCCATACAACAACCTCGTATGATATTGAACCTTTATATGATGACCAATGTTTTTATATGGTAAATTTGCATAAGAAAAACTTAACCATCCCTTTTGATATGTCATAAACCTATACCAACAAGTTCAAATCATTGTAATTGTGATTAATATAACACTTATGTGATGTATTTTTTTCCTCTTTTCTTTTGATATGCGATGATTATCCTAGTGCAATGAAGTATAAGGGGGAATTGAAAATTTTCATCAAGAAATTATTCATGCATAGAATACAAAAAGGCAA
Source organism: Picea mariana (assembly GCA_032191745.1). Taxonomy (NCBI): domain Eukaryota; kingdom Viridiplantae; phylum Streptophyta; class Pinopsida; order Pinales; family Pinaceae; genus Picea; species Picea mariana. The sequence goes on along the minus strand of JASDQU010336431.1, from coordinate 10,698 downwards.
TCATAGTTCTAGTCAATTGCTTTTTGAGCTGCAAATTTTAAAGGAGTTAAATCAACTTAATATGTTTCTCTTTTAAGGGGTCCCACCTATTAGTTATATAGTATAATGTATAAGAAACTCTATATAGTATGTGCATTGCAATCCTTTGCAGGTGGGACTTAGTTGTGCTTTTTTGTGTCAACACCCATTTACTAGTTCAAAAATGTGAAGCTTTACAATGCTTCACTAGGAAGTAAAAGTTAGTTGCATTACCTCTTAAACCTATTGAAGTACAAGTCCATTTCAAAAGATAGGGTATGGACTTTATTGGGCTAATCTCTCCACCTTCTAGCACTTGTCATATTTCCATCTTAACTACTACTATTTACTTTATGAAGTGGGATAAATCATTTTCTTTTAGGAATGTTGTGAACCAACATGTGGTAGAATTCATTGAGCGTAACATTTTATCCCACTTCGCAACACCTGCTGAGATACTAACTGATAATGGATTAGCTTTCAAGTTTGATGTCATGTTTCACCTTGGTGTCACATATGACATCCAAATTTTTTGATCTTCTACTTATTACCCCCAAGATAATGGATTGGTTGAATAAAAAAATAAGAATATGATTCATATCCTTAAGAGAATGGTCAAAGACAACAAGCGTTATTGGCACACTAAGCTAAACTTTTTTTTATGGTATGATTGTATAACTCCAAAGACAGCCATAGGCCAAAGTTCTTACACTCTAATGTATGGAACCCTTGTTATTTTACCGGTTCAAAAGAAAATTCTAGCCTTGAGGTTGGATATTGTTGAGGAAAAATGTGATTTCCAACACTTACAACATCGTTTAGACACACTAATCAAACTATAGGAGGTTAGAAATGATATGGTCTAACACCTCCAAAAGAAACAAGACATTGTCAAACGTTCATTCGATAAAAGAGACACGATGATAAATTACAAATTAGAAGATGATGTACAATTGTGGGACAAAGCACATGAGGCCCCATCCAAACACCACAAGTTTTATTGTTTATGGTTGAGTCCTTACACAAGTAGATGAATTACAGGTTGAAAATTGGTTGTTACACATCAAAATTACTCACTTCAATAGTGTCGCAAGTGTCACATCTTGACCACAAGTGTCACAAGTGTCACAAACATCATACTTCTATCTTTACTATGTCGTGCCTCTAACGAAATCATAAGGACACTTAAGACACCTCAAAGACTGGTTTTGAAGAAGAGAAATCACTTGACAAGGAGTACAAGCCTTTTTCCACTAGAAAAACCACTCAAAAATGGATTTTGGAGGGCAGCGCTCCCCTACCCACTATTAGGGAGCGCTGATGCTCCCTAGCCATCTTTGGGGGAGCGTTGGAATGCTCCGTGTACCCTTTTGGGGGAGAGCTACCTTTTCTAGGTGATTTTTTTTTTTGTTGAGCTAAAATGGGGAAGAATCCCCTCAATCTCTGAAGTTGGTTGGATTTGAATATGAGTTCAAGGCATGATCTTAGGGGAGATCCACAACTGAAGGAGAGGAATCCTAAACTTATCCCAAAGATATATCAAGTGGTTGGGCATCTCAAATATTATATAAGGAGGCCTCCTCATGGTGAAAATTCATGACAAAGTATATAGATACCAAACTTATGATCCTATAAGTGGTATTGACATGAAAAAGATTGGAGGTATGAAACCTATGATCTCATACGAAACATACAAAGAGACATAGATATAGAGAAGTACCTAACTTATGATCTCATAAGGAAGGAAATTGAATCATAATAAATGTATATTACTTGAGCAAAGGGGTTGAACAAGGAGAGCTGGAAGAATTTGCTGCACCTTCATCAAAGGATTGTAAATACTTTCATTCATTCTCATTAATTCATATACATGCTTGGCCTGTTTCTTTCAAATTTATGTTTATTCCACATGAATTTGTCTTCAGTAGATAGATCTATATTTGAGCTATTACAGTAGAATAGGAAGTTCTTTGTATCTTTGTTTGTTCTACACGGCCTATCGGGGAGCTTAGGATTGAAGCTCAGCTTGGATCATGCGAGGACAAATGTCGTTAACAAGGTAAACATTCCCCTTCGTATATTAGTTTTATTAGATCTAAAAGAATGTCAGTGACCAATGATAGCACCCTTTCTGTCTTAGTTTAGGTGTCTATATACCAAGAAGGAATCCACTTGTTCGCAGGAGGATTCACCTGTAACAGAAATTGGCGACTCCACTAGGGAGGAGCTCTAATTTTTGTTTCCTTTCCTAGAACTATTTTTGGACCTTTGCCCATTTTGTGACCATTTCTATACTGTCTTTGATTCTTAGATCTGATTGATTTCCTCTTTATTTCATCATATTCACCCTGATTGACTGAGTTTACTTGGAATTTTGGTTTTCTGAGTATTGTTCTAAGTTTTGAGAGAAGAGCGCTCCCCTTCTATTGCTGTCAGAGCGCTAGAGCTCCCTATTAGCCTTACACAGAGCATTGGAATGCTCTGGTGCCCCTTACACTAGAGCACTACCCCTTTTTTGTGAGAAATTCTCCAGATTTTTCATCCTCTCAAGCTATTTCTTGATTTTGTCTTTGGCTCAAGAATTTTATAATCTCAGTTCATCTTGGTATTGGCCTTAAACACTCTGTTTTCTAAGAATTGATCTCCGCTTGTTTTTATTTCTTGGCATTTGTCCTTACTTTGCAATAACTCTTTATCCTTGACGATTTAGAGTCAATTTATCGTTTTCTTCTCCTTTATCTGATTGAGTGAAAACTTTGTAAGGAGATTCAAAGATCTTTTATACCTTTCCTTCTGATCTTTGAGGTCTTTTCTCCAAGCATTTCCTCCTGTCTGGATTTTGTTTCTTTTTTCTTGTTTGATCACAACGAGGTGTGTTTTTTGTTTATGTGAAGTTCTCTTCCGGTTTGCTTAAATCTCATAGATATTGAAGTTTGATTAACATAGGAATCTTTACATCAAACTGATTATCAGTCGCATATAAACATTTTAGCATTGTATCAGATTTTTGATCGAGGAATATTGCATGAGGTCTTTGCATCTTAGTCTTTGAAAGTGAAAATAAAATTCTTCTCCTTCCCTTACATAGACATTCATTGAAATAAAATACTTCTTATCATTTCTTATGCATGTTTTGGGAATCGAGTCATGATATGATCAGTTTTCACTCTCATACACCTCCGAGTAAACAACGGCCCTAAAATCAAGCACTAAAACTAAAATTGATTAGAAATTTTTATATTTTCTGGTAGCAAACCTACATTAGATTAGTTGTAGGGCTTTGTAATAGGTGTGAAAGATAACTTTCCAAAACTGCAAACAAACATAAGATCTTGTGTCAGGGAGCGGTGAAATCCAATTGCTGCATTTTGTCCTGGGAATCCCTTCTCACACAAGGGTCAATCACGAGGTCAAATTAAGGCTAACAGAGTTCCTCACCCTTCTTTGTTGGTCTTGGTGTATATATTTCACGTATTATGGGGGTATCTTGAAGGTATACCCACAATGATGAGTGGAATCCTCTCAATTTGATTTCGGGCTAGATGCCCTGCCCTTGCACGTGGATCAGACTGTCGATTGTTTCCCTAGACATCACTGTTGTAGTTGGTAACCTTAGTGGCCTATATCTTTAGGGCATTTACACAAGGTGACTGTGGAGGTGTAAGTCTTCACAGTACCTGGAATCGACATTGGTTAGACTCACTCGGGCTCCTTGGAGGGTATACCCATGATTATGTGTGGGAGCTTGCACCAGGGTGTAAGTCCGTTAAGAAGGTCGTCAACGTAACTTTTCCACCTGCTCTATATCATCCCCTTCTTACTTTGTTCCTGCGATGTTGTATTTCATCACCAACTAGTGTGCTCATCGTGAGAAGGTTTTGTTTGCTTGCTTGCTTACTAGATTTTTTAGTGCATGTTTTTTGTTTTACTTAGTAGAACTTAGGTCGAGTCAGTGTCAATGGTATCATCTCCTAGGAGTACCAATGGAGGAACCCCTTGTCCTGGGGAACCTTTCACCTTTTCTTATTTTGGAAACTTTGGTCCTCAGTACATTGCCACACTGATTCTTCTAGGACTCACCATCGGATTACCGGTTTGGTTATTCCCCACTCCGATGATCTCGAATCCCCCCAATGCTTCAGCTACTCCAAATACTTCAGATGTCAGCACACCACCCACACATCAACCTCATTTCGATATTTCTCCTTCTTTTCCCATCAATTCTCCTTCTTTTTCCCCTTCTTCATCTAGTGAAAGCTCTAAAGCAAGTAACCAGGATGATGAGAAGAAGAAGAAACAGAAAGAGAAGAAGAAGAAAAACTAGAAAGGACCAAGACTCCAACCACATCAAATGTTGGATCCAAGCAACCATCTATTGTTAATAGTACCAAGTGTGTTGATGAGGTCAACAAGATTAAAAAGAAGAATTTGAAACCCAAATTCCCTTGCAGTCTTTGTAAGGGTGACCACTTTATGAGAGATTGCCTTGGTATTCCCAAGGTCTTAGAAATGTGGTCCTCCACGTCATCGGCCCCTGCTAGTCATGCTGGTGATACCCCGTCAACTAGTGATGTTGAGGTTGGTCAGAAGAAGACATCTGTCAAATTTTCTTGCATGTTATGCAAAGGTGATCATTACTCTCACCTTTTTCCTCGTATGGACAAGGCTTCTTCTCTTTTGGAAAAACTTCAACTTCCGAAAGTTTATCTTAAACTTTCCCCCAACCCATAATTAGTTGATGGACTGGTCAATCCAGTTCCATCCCTGGTTAGTCCAGTTGATCAGGTGGTCGATCTAGTTTCATCCTTGGTTGAACCACTAACCCAAGTAGCTGATCTAGTTCTATCATCGATCAACCCCACTTTTCATCTGGAAAGTGAAACCCAAGTGACTGATCCAGTCCCGTCATTGGTCAATCCCACACTTCATCTGAAGAGTGTCAAAGTGGTTGCTCTAATTCTGACATCGTTCGATCCCACTCCTCTATTGAGAAGTGTCAAAGTGGTTTCTCTGGTTACTTCATCGGACAATCCCACTCCTCCTCTAACCAGTGCCAAAGTGGTCGATATGGTTCTACCATTGGTTGATCCTGCTCCTCCTCTGATGAGTGCCGAAGTGGTCGATATGGTTCCTCCATCGGTCAATCCCACTCCTTCATTGAGGAGTGCTAAAGTAGTTTCTCCGATTAAATCATCGGTCAATCCCACTCTTCCTCTAAAGAGTGCCAAAATGGTCGATCCAGTTCCACCATTGGTCAATCCTACTCTCCCTTTAGAGAGTAAACCTGATTTTGCCCATGTTTTTCTCATTGATACAGGATCTACCATGCCGGGGGTCATTCCTCCTTCTTCTATGAAAACCCCTTCAAGTAATGAAGACATCCTTTTTGATTGGGGTGTGCTAACTAGACATCGTCTTCCCTTTCATATTCCTTTCAAGATCACATTACAGGTTTGTGGTCGGGCCATTCCTCGAACGTTGATAGATGAAGGTTCGTCTGTTAGTATTTTTCCCTCTATTGCTTGACATGCTTTGGGTTGTCCTAAGCTTGTGTCGGTTACCCAGAATCTGTTCTCTTTTAACAGAAGAAACAATCACCCTTTAAGAATCCTTCCTCATTTTCCTGTAACTTTGGGAGGGAAAACTATTTTCATTGACGTTATGGTAGTCCAAGACCCCTTGGATTTTGGTTTACTCCTTGGGTGAGATTATGTCTATGCCATGAAAGCTATTGTATCCACTCTTTTTTGTGTGATATCTTTCTTTCACGATGGAAGAATGGTGACTATTGATCAACTTTCATTTGTTGGCCCTGAATTGACCATCAACCCAATGACCTCCCTAAACGGTTCTTATATGTAGTCGGTATCACCCCTACCACAGGTCAATTATGTGGCATTGTCTCCCATGAATTCAAATTTCGATGACTTAGATCCGACAGTTGACATGGTGATCTCTTCGGTAGGGCTATTGGAGCCTGGTCTCCTTACCCCTATCATAGACCTCGACATGTATTCCTTCCAGAGCATTCTTCTTCCATCCATTGAAGATCTCTTGGAAGCCATGACCGAGTTTTGTCCCTTGACATGGTGTCCTTCTAGAGCGTTATCCTCTTGGAAGCCATGATCAAGAAGAGTCCATGAGCATAGTTTCTTTTCTCTATGGCAAGCTCGTTAAAAAATGAAACAGAGGCCACAAGCATAGTTTTCCTCTCTTTGGAAATCTCGTTAAAAAATGAAACAGAGGTCTTGATCATAGTTTTCCTCTCTGTAACAAGCTCGTTAAAAAATGAAACATATTTTCTGGGTATTGAACCCGGAACCTTGAGCATAGTTCTTTTCTTGTGTCAAGCTCATTAAAAAATGAAACAGTCACCTCTCCTGTTAGATTGAGTCTTTCAACAGATCTCGTAGATGTCGAGTCGAGTCTTTCGTTAGGTCTCATATTTGGACCTTCATTTCATCCACCTATATCCTTTTTCTCCATCTAGTACATAAATTGGTGACAACCTCAAATTCGGTGAATGAATTGAAGCTTGGGGGGGCATGTCTCTAGCCTTTGATGATCATTTTGGAGTCAAGCCGCTAGATTTCAAGCTTGGGGAAGAGTATGAGCATAGTCTTCGTTCGTTCTCAAGATCAAACACATGAGAATGCGTCGGGAAACTTTTATCTCTTTTTCGGACCCACATGGATACACGAGAAAGGAACCCCTTGGAGTCATCTTTAAGCTCTTTTTAGACTCTCTAAACATGAAAATATTGTTGAGTGACCTTGCTTCCTTTCCCACTCATTAAAAGGTTTGAAAGGGCATCTTTTGAGTGTTAATTTATCTCTTTTTCGGCCTTGCGAGACTAATATTACGAAAAAGGACCTTATTGGAGTCATCTTTAAGTCATTTTCAAACTCTCTAAATATGAAAAACAACCGATTTTACCTTCTCTGGACTCGTTCAACCATCATACATTGAAGGACCCATATGGGATCAAACCCTTACTTCTTCTAGTTCATTAAACAAAGGAAGATGAACTTATTGAAGGTGAGTTATATCGAGTATGTGTTACCCTCCTCGAACTTGTTAAATTAAAAAGAGGTACTCATCTATCTGGATGGGGGAAAAATTGAAAGAAGCAAGCTAAGAAGTTTCTGAGAACTTCACTAGTATCCTTACAGTCACCATTGAACACGACATTTTATCTTTGCATGCATTTCAATCCACTGAACCTCTGCACTGAGCCAATCCTTTGAGTTTCCTTACTCTTTGGGTCACCCGACGAAAGTCACAATATCCATTGCATTATCAAGTTTTGGTCCTTGTCAAGTTTCTGTTGTCATGCCTCAGTGTTCAAGGGAAGTATCTACCTCGAAAGTTAGCCATCAAAAATATCCTATTTCAATACCTGTGTCATTCTATATTCACTCTATCCACCAATTACATCTATGTGTCTATTTCGTGTCGTTGATGGGGGATACATCAAGGCCCTCCTTCGACAATTCTATTCCTGTCGACTCCAATACATTATCCATGAGATAGACTTAGAAACCGGTTAGTACTTTGGGACCTGCATGCCTCAATGGCAGGCATCCTCACGTCCGACAATAGGTTTACATCATTGACCTCTGATCGGATGATTCCACGGATGTTCGAATTCATCTCATCCATTCAAATTTGTTGGAATGTACTAGATTACCTTGGGAATCATTGACATCAATGGTGATCTCCCTCGTGCTTGTTAATGGTTTACCTCATTGATCAGTAATCAAGTGGTTTCTGCCATGTTTGACATCAGGAAATCTATTCACATGGTTAGATTTGTACTACATCGGGATCGATAAGAAGACCCTGGGTTGAGTCATCACTCTTATATATACTTTTCCCAGGTTGTGACGAAGTTTCTTTGAACATTGACACATACACTGTAACATATATCCACTCTGTATTGGTTGTGGCTATGCCTAGTCATCTTGTAGATCCATTGTGTATTCTTCATGGCTACGATCAGTTCAGGTCATAGGAGTATAGATCCACATTGTATCTTCAGTGGCTATACATTTTTTTCAATATAATTATGGATCCACAGTGTATTCTATGGCAGCCATACCTTGGAAGTATTTATCACCCAAGCATAGGTATGCCTGCCTTGGGTTTGAAACATGTCATAGTATTTGTTTGATGGTTGTGTGCAGCTTCTACCAGGTTCTCTGCGTCCATACCCTTACTCGAAAAAGTCTACAAAGTAATTCAGTCATCATTGTCTTCTGACTTTGCACTTTGGGGGCAATCTGTTACACATAAAAATTACTCACTTCAATAGTGTCGCAAGTGTCATCATTACAACTGTTGTAAGTGTCGCATATTGTCCGCAAGTGTAACATACCCACTACCTATAATCAGAATTTTTTTTGTTGTTGTTGTTTTCTAAACAATGAGAATCTCTGATTCACAGGTCTTCTATTTACCTACCCAACTCTCTGTACATAACCGTGGTCTTATGTCCCTTTCCATCGGGATTTGTGTTTTCAACCATCCCGACTAGCTTAAATTCTAGTTAGCCTCCTAGGATAAGCTCTTGGTTGCATGGCCTCCTATATATGACCATGGTCATAACTCCCATCGGGCCTACAGGGTTTCTAATGTCAAAATTCATTCACCCCCGAGAATCGCGATCCTTCGAATTTCGACGCGCTTCTTACGCATTAGCTTCCCAGGCCAAGCCTATGGTCCACTGTCTCTGTGACCGTGGCCTTACCTCCTTTCGAGGCTACTCCTATCGGAGTTTCAGGGTTTCCAATGTCATAATTCACGAGTCCTCAGAACTCGTGATTCTCCGATCCTCGATATGCCCCTAGCGTATTGTCTCCCCAGGCTAAGCCCTGGTCAATGTGACCATAACCTTCACAAGATCATAGCCTTTAATCCTATCATGGTTTCGTACCTTTCAGTGTCACGATGCACAAGTCCCCTGGACTCTCGATCCTCCGACTCTTCGGGATCTGTGGAAACGTGTTCCACCCAATGGACGGTTCTGATCTTGTCGGTAAATTACGGATCGCGATTCCGTATGACAAGATTTCTTTGTGCTCGGAAAATCTGATTCTCCGATACTCGACTTCTTTGGATCTTCTAACACGCGTCCTCAACTATGGACGGATCAGATCCTCTTGTGGCTTCGCCACTCGTGACTTGGATCATCCAACTTTTGGACTCCTACCCCGTGAACCTCCGAGCTCATGATATCCTTGGATCTCTGCCACCTGTCCTCCTCGGATGGACGACTCTGATCCTCTCATGGCTTCGCCACTCGCGACTTGGAGCATCCAAATTTTGGACTCCTACTCTGCGANGGCTCTGATCCTCTCGTGGCTTCGCCACTCGCGACTTGGAGCATCCAACTTTTGGACTCCTACCCCGCGAACCTCTGAGCTCACGAGATCCCTGGATCTCTACCACCTGTCCTCCTCAGATGGACGGTTCTGATCCTCTCGTGGCTTCACCACTCGCGACTTGGAGCATCCAACTTTTGGACTCCTACCCCATGAACCTCCGAGCTCATGAGATCCCTGGATCTCTGCCACCTTTCCTCCTCGGATGGACGGCTCTGATCCGTTTTTCTCCTATTCATGAGGCTTAACCCTCGTCTATCTCCCTAAATATCTAACGACTGTTGGGATTCCTAGTTCAGATCTGATGATTTAGATTAGTCTCGATGCCGCGACCTTTTCTACTGCTCTTTGGACATGGAAAAATCAACGGTCCAGATGCTCTCATGGAGCTTGGGGGTCTACGATTCAGATTTCCTCTCTATTCATGAAGATAGAGGAAAAAGGGTTAATGGAACTTAATGCCCTCGTTTATTCTCTCAGTTCAATGGTCGTGAATGACCACAGAATCTCCGACAGGATCTCATCTGTTGATCAATACTTATCCCTAAGCTGCTAATTCATGATTTAAGAGGGTCGTTCCTCTTTATACAAGGTTGTTAAGACTTGTGCATTCAAGTCCCTTTTGTGGGTCCTTTCTGAACCTTTCTAGGGAGGAAATCTCTGTGAAGAGATCTGTACCAGGTATCCCTGAGACAGATAAGGGAAAGCAACTTCCTGAGAACGGGCTGGGAACCTAACTTAGTTCAATCTAGGCACAAATAAGATTTCTTTATCCACACACGTCATGCGTGATTTCCTCTGTTGTGAACATATATCTATTCATTCTCATCAAACACTGCACAGACATTCTTACATAGAAATCATTCACAATTTGACAGTTCTATGATCATATACATATATACATCATTCTATAAATTTCAAGATACAATTATGTAAAACACTTATCCGAAAATAACACCAGAAATGGGTGAAACTGCTGAGAGGGGTGCTCGTTTCCACCCAACTGTAGGCTCAACAACTCCCAACAGATTTACCACTAGCCACCCCCGAGATGAGACCACGATGCTCTGAGACTGCGTCTCTTCGTCTGCCAGTGACCAGGAGAAAAGGTTGCAATCCTTCCCCTTTGCTATCACTCACTCTGCATAAAACTACCAGACTTCCCCTCGCATCTGTCCTTTCAATCGTCTCTGCCATACACCTTACCCTCTCGCGAGGTTGCGTGTGGCACGATTACCCTCGCGCTAATCAGGCCTGACGACTCTATGGATGGGCAGTCCACCATCCCATCCCTCAT
>JASDQU010336428.1:0-10255 GCA_032191745.1 Picea mariana | reverse complement strand
AAAATCAACATGGTATCAGAGCATAGGTCTTGAAGAACCCATTGCACAAGCATCTACCAAGTCTCCTCTCTCTTTTGTAGAACCGTACGGCCCTCCTAGGGTTTCCAGAAAATTTGTATGACCCTCCTCTCTGTGGTGTTCTAGCCCTTAATACTTGGACGTTGGGGCTACTTTTGGCATAGAAGAATACGACCTCCTTCAGCGCACCTCCAGAAGCTCTTAAAGTGAAATTCCGAGAATTTTTTTATTTTTGGCCCTAGGGTTTCTAGGGTGTCGGAATTTTCGGCAGAATCTCGATCTTAGATTTCTGGAACTTCTTGAAGAAACATTTTTCTAAATTCAGCAAGCATTTATGTGACACTATCAAAGTTGATTGTTGGCAGTCATAAGTCCAACAAAATCCAAGGCTACTAATTCAACCTAATCATTAGGTTTTCAAAATCTAGTTTGCAAGAGTTTGAAGAAACCAAACAAATGAAGAACAGAGCCTTAGTAGAAGATAGGCTTGATGGAGCAAGCAACTTCAACTCCTGGAAATCAAGGCTTCAGGTCACCCTTGAAGAAGATGACCTTTTGGATGTAGTAACTAAAACCTTACCAGACACAACTATAGATGTAGAGAAGAAGATAAGAAAGGAAGAAGATGTCAAAGAAAGAAAATTAATCATCTACTCGGTAAGAGATCATCTCTTACCTCGTATTGCGAACCTGAAGACAGCTTATGATATGTATGAAGCATTAAAAAAAATGGTTGAAAGTGACAACACCCTCAGAGATCTTACCTTGAAGAGCCAACTTCAAAGTACCAAGATCACGAAAGGTGACACAGTTGCCATCTTCTTTATGAAGATATCAAAGATTAAAGATCAGCTAGAAACCATTGGAGAAATCATGTTTGATAGAGAACTTGTCTTAACCACTCTCAACAACCTTCCAAAACAGTGGGAGCCCTTTCTTCAGAGTATCAGTGGAAGAGAAGCTCTATCAACCTTTGATCGTCTATGGACAGGTTGTTCTCAAGAAGAACTTAGACTTAGAAATAGAGGAGTGGAAGACTCCTCAGAAGAAAATCATGCTCTTGCACTTCATACAAAGAAAAGAGGAAAATTCAAAAGAAATTTCAAACAAACATTCAAAGATGAAAAGTCTTCATCAAATCCAGGTTATCAAAGAAGAGATGTTTCAAAAATTCAGTGCTTAAAATGTGACAAATATGGACACTATGCAAGAAACTGTCCAACCAGGAAGAAGGGAAGACAATATGCTTCTACCGTTGACATTGATCCAGATCCACCTCAAAAGAATGAAGATAAGAGAGAGGAGAAGTACTTCCTCTAAAAACTAAAACATGACTACAAACCAGGTAAATGAATTGATCTCTAATTTTATAGTTGATTGCATTTTTTAAATAAACGAAGGATATTATCCCTAGGATGGGAGCCATCAAAGACTTGGACCATTATCCCTGGTACAGGAGTCCAAACCTTTTTTGATTGATTATTATGCGAGACAAGCAGAGATGTTGTCCTTAAAAAGAGATACGCATTCAACAAACCCAGAGAATCTCAGATGGAGATTGGCAGTGAGACAATACCTTCTCCCCCTTTAGCAGTTCAGAGGGAGACATACAGCAGACCGCACATGTGAGGAGGGTGACATCAGCATCCGTAAAGGTGATGTCAGCTAGGGTTTGCAGCAGATTTGTAAGTTGGAAAGTTTTCCAGAATTTTGTTGAAGTTGTAATTTTTGTGGGAGGACTGTTTTTGTCCTTAGGAATCAGGATCCTCAATCTAAAAATTTTACTGGACAAAAATTTGTGCTCTTGTGCATGGATGATTTCTCTCTAATCTTTGTGCTTCTGCTATAATTTTCTGTCATAATTTCAGTGTAAAATTATTCAGTGATAACAGCCCTAGTATTGTTTGAGGTCAATTGGAAGTAATTTTCAGATCTGAAATCGAATGCATTAAATGCTTAAAATTTGACATTAGCAAGGCCATCTAACATTGTCTAAGTCATTAAAAAAAAACACATTGGTTGGCATATTAACAAGTTGAATTCTTGAGGCTAGATTTTTTACTTCTTACACTATATTCTCTCAACCTCGTGCTTACATAGATGGGGAAGATTGATTGGACTCAAAGAAGCTACACAAAGGCAAGGGAGATCCAATGTTCAGCACACACCATAACATGTCCCAAGCCATCTACTGCCAATTCATGAAATCGAATATCTTTAAGTTGCGTACAATTTCCAAGTATATTATGTTTAATATCTTATTTTACCATTAAATTCCTATACATTTAATTTATTAATCTTACTTGTTATTTGATTTGAGCATTATTTGATACTTGATAGAGTTTGTTGAAACCCAATTTGCAGCCCATACCATCTTGAAAAAGGTTAGTAAAGATGAGTTCAACCTTACCTACCGAGGTAATAAGTGGAAATCAGGTTGTCTAGAGGCAATCTCAAAGTCATAGATCAAAAACAATCAAGTAGAATTTTGAAAATGATTAGATGGCTAGGGTGAAATACATTCTGCAGTTCTCTGAACCAATAATGCCCATGACCTGCTACACTGACGCAAATGCAGCTTGTTTGAGGAAACGTGAATCATGGGATAGATAGCATGCTAGAGAAGATGGTGAACTTTATCAACGCAAAAGAGCATGTCCAAGAGGATACATTCTATTCTCAAATCGATGTAATTGTCACCAAGTGAAAGAATAAGATAACCAAAGATATATTTTGGCTTATGCATTGAATCTTAGGCACAATAATGCTAATATCTTCTCATAAGAGAGAAAAAAAGCACCAAACAAGGATGGGGAAATTGCAGAGACTTCGAAAAAACATTGAATGTGTATCAAAATTGTGGAGTTGCATTGGGGATTTGACAAAGAATTTTCTCTGCATTTGTATCTTTAGAGATATGAAGATATGTATTTATATGATGAATGTGTATATGATGATATGTAGAGTGATCGATGATATCTAGAGCGATAGGACACTCACTTTGTGTGTATTAATTACAAATGATGTCTTAATTTTTTATGGAAATCTAAACTATTCAATTATATATCCAAAATCRTGAATGGTATAAAAAAATTATATGTACTTGTATACATGTCSTATCCAATTTTATAGTATACAGTATTTTTTGAAAATATGGCATATTCRTATAAGTATTTGTATACATGTCTTCATAGCTTTGTCTAGAACTCTGTGTTTCTTCCTATGAAGAAAATCGTTGTAATTAATAACTACAAAATAAACCATAAGCATGCTAAAGGAGGATCCTATATGATCAGAGTAGGAAAAAGATGCAAAGCAAATGCATATCATTTCCACTAGCTAAATAATAAARTAACCATGCGATCTACACRGAACCCAATATGATTAACTCATGTCAATACCACATTCCATATGTAATACATCATCAATGTAAGTTTCATKTATGAAATGTCATTCTAACMTTTGCATACAAGAAATGATATTGCCACATAATAAGAATGGTGCTGACAGTAAATCCCACATAACCACTCATCATTCTAATAAACATGAACTGGGCCAGTTTGATGCACTTTCGTGTTCTCTACCTTCTTCTATTCAAGGAAATATAAATGTGTATAATTTAAATTGYAAGTCAAGACAAATCATCTCTTTAATSSATTAAAGAGATGATTTGTCTTGACTTACAAATTTAAATTACCTTGAGTGGACCTTTCATTYGTATAGCCCCCAAGATTATCACTATCAGATTGATTTGCTTGATAATACCCTTTACTTTGCAACAAAACCAGCTAAAACTTATCTTAAATATTTTCACAAAATGGCCATAAGAGCTATCAAAAGATCAAATTTCTACTTACCTATTTGAGTTTCTCATAAAGGATAAAAATCAGATAGCATTAGACAATGATTTCTGATAATTTATTGAGATGGTAAACCCCCTGGAATAATTTGATAAGCTACAATCCAAACTAACAAATAGAAATTAAGACAACAATATCACCTCCAAACAAGGTGAGGGGGCGTTCAGTGAAGAGTGAAGTAAAGGAAGATCGTCGCCTGATATGCATGTGACTTCCCCATTTGGAAACATTGAGCCATATCTCCCTGCCCTGCCTGCAACCAAGATATTAATGGTTCAACAACCATCCTAACCGTATGAATAACAATTCTGATTACCTCCACATTAAAAAGCATGACATCAAAACCATCAATATAAAGTCATTGAACTTTTATGCTACAACCCAGATGGTAACAATATACTATTATGTGTTAGGATAAGCACAGTAGTCTAAGACTTAGGAAATTTTTTTGCTTGTCATCCATTATAAAATCAAGTGTTCGTCATGCTTATTGCCCTTCAGGCTGTTGAAGTTTTGCAACTTTGGGCAGTCATTCTCAATAAGAAACCATAATAGAAGACCCTGGAATGCACTAGAAAGAAATAGAAGACAAGAAGATCAAGTCGGATCCATTGAAGCATTGAAGAAACACTTGTAAAAGCAACAAAATAAATAAAATAAAGTTAAAAGACAAAAAAATGACAAGTCGTCCCTGCCAGTAAATTAAGGTAACTTGACTAGTATAAATAAAGGCAGATTCATTTCATTATTACACATCTCATCAGCTCTCCTCTTCTAGTGCACATTAGCCAGTTGCAGTTGCAGTTGCCAGTTGTCAGTTGTGCCAGTTCTATGGTGGGCTACCTTGTTCTAGTGATGCGCCATACTTGAGGGATCTTCCTCACACTAGGGCGCATCTTTCTATGTGCTTGGAACTCTTCATTTGTCTGGTGATGTATTCATGAACTTGGATTGAATTTCTTCTAGAGAAAAGTTTGGTGGGTTTTTCTCCCGAGTTCGGGTTTTCCCAGAATAAATCTTGTGTCTATTGTGCATGGTTATTTCTTTGTGATTCTGTTATTTCCGCTGCAGTTTTATTTCAGTTGTAATTTTCAGTGTGTAATTAATCTATGATAACAGTGGCATTAAAATCTGTTTGAAATCATAAAGTAATAATTATCAGATCTGGAAATTAGAAAAATCAACACAGGCAACTACCTTAGAGACACACTCATATGGGTGTGATTTGTGGCTGCTTTAATGAAGAATCCTGCTCATGATACCTGGATCTATTTCTCCATCTCATCAAGTGCATTCCTGTGCTCCTCAATTTTCATGGATTCGGTGGTATATCAGTCCTGGTGCCTTATTCTCTGAAGATCAGATGTGCTAGATGATGCTTCATTTTACCTCAGGCTACAGTTGGCATGGTTTTCATTATTTGGATTCCTTACTTAGAAGTGATGCTAAGGTTTTAACTTGCTTGTGAAGTGTGATTAGCATTAGATGAATAATTTATCACTCATAACTAAGTAAATATGTTACCTAGTTACTATATCAAACCATGTCAGAACATAATTACTTCTAAGGTATGTCTTAATCTAGGCCACTAGGTACTGCTAGGAAATCAAGGTGAGTAGTGTAGTCATGCCACCTCCATACTTAATTATTTTCATCACTTTTCCCTTTCATTTCATTTCATCCATAAAATTAATATCCCTTGACTTATGGAAAACTTATCAAATGTCATCAAATAAAAAGGGGTCAGAAAGGAAGAAAAGAAAGAAAAAAGAGTGTGAACCTTAACTAGATCAAGCCAAAATAAAGGCTAAAGAGGTTGTGAGCAAAGCAAATAAAGTACAACTACTTCACTATGGTCCCCCCCCTTTCAAAGTCCTAAGAGCAAAGTGCCTATCTAAAGCAAAAAAGGACTTAGAAAAAATAATGATTAACAAAAGAAAAAAAAAGGGAAGTGTGTGCAGACCGAAGTAGTAGAGACTCCCTTTCAAAAAAGGTTTAGCCAGATAAATGAAGAACTCCTAGCCACAGTCTAATTGGCTAGTTGAGCAAGACATAGACCAAAATTCATCATCAAATGACTTTGAAAAATTCTTCTATAGGTTTCCCCTTTATCCCCATTTCGTAAATTTACATCATTTACATATTCTAACCAAGAGGACTTAGGAAATACCTTATGTCCTAGCCCATAGACACATGAAAAGGAGGTAAGGGTGTTCCCCATAATTTATTTTGTATAAATTGGTAATATTTGCTTAGTTTATTTGTGCTAATTATCTTATCTATGTTACTACCTAACAACTGGTTGAGGCTGGATGTGTCTATTGATGTTTTGGTAGCTGCAGGAGGTATTCCCTCCTGGACAACTTTTCTTAGAGAAGAAGAAGATTCCAAAAAGTCAAAGGAAGACCATTGAACAGTTGAAGAACACCCCGGAAAAGAATAAAGTGAAATAGAAGACCACAGAAGAGAAGTCGGCCCACAGGAAATAATAATATAGTGGAAATATAATTTCCAGGAAGAGAAGTCGGCCCACAGAAATAATAAAGTAAAGTTGAAGACCCAAAATAAGAATTCGGCCCCAGACAGGTGCCCAGATTAGTATAAATACAAGTCTGGGTCAGTTCATTTGTACAGCCACATAGTTCTTCTTCTGCAGTGCGCACTAGGTAGTTGCCGCTACAATTTCACTATTTCTGGTTTTTGGCTTTCTTGGAGAGTGCCCCCCACTTGGGGAAGGATAATATTGGTAGTTCTCGGTGATCTCTCTGGTGCGCTACCTTTGGAAGAGCTGCGCCAAGGTTGTGTGGTGCTTCCCAGTTGCTTCGTTCCAGTTGCAGTTGCAGATGCAGTTACCAGCTGTGCCAGTTCTGTGGTGTGCTATCTTGCTCTAGTGATGCGCCTATCTTGCACCAGTTCTATGGTGTTGCGCAGTTGTCTACCCTCGCTAGGGTTTGACAAGAAGAAGATAAGTATTTGTTATCAAGGTTTCTTCATTATTGGTTTGCTCTTGTGATTAGAGCTTGTTCATGATTGTATTCGAATATTCTCTCTAAGAAAAGTTGGTTGGGTTTTTCCCTGAGTTTGGGGTTTTCCCAGGATAAATCTTTGTATCTTTTTGTGCTTGTTTATCTGTTGCTTATATATTTCAGTATATGATTATTGAAGTTAAAAGAAGATAAAAATGTTATGGTAAATCTAATGTTAACGAAACTAATGAAAATCTAACAATGTATCAGAGTAGGCTTCCTTCATAATAGTCTAACCGCTGGAAGGAAGATCGTGAGATTTGTCACATTGCTAAGATTTGTTGTTGCACATGCAATTTACCACTACATAGTTCTCTTTGTCAAGCTCGTTGAGCACTTGTTATAAAGACGATTAGGACAAACTCCACCACTGATCAACTCGCCCTACTCTAGCGCACCTATTGCACTTCTCAAATTGACTTTCCGTCAAAATTGAATTTTTAACGTTCTCAGCTTGTTGACATTTTTCCTGAACATTGAACCTTCTAATTCAGATTTCTAACTTCTTGTTAATGTAATGTCTTAGATTAGAAGACAAGTTGGATGGTGCACTTGTATATAAGACGAGGGTGTTTGCAAGAAACGTACACTTGGTAAAAGAGCATTTATCCAACCAGTGACCGTAGATCCAAAGGGATATTAGATCTAGTGCACTCAGAGGAATCCCAAGAGTTGGAGGCAGCAGTGACGATGTCTCCTATAGTATATGACAACTCAAATGGGACAGCAGCAACTAGACTCTAGGTTTGCATATCAGGTTTGATATTTTATATTGCTACAGCTTAAGTAAGTGTTGTAACTAGAATAGCATTCTTTAGAGCTCTATTACTACTATTTCTATCAAATGTTTTGTAACACTTGAATATTGTTGGCATGATGATCATAAAGTAAATGCTCATTGTTCAGTATTAATGATGCACTTATTTACAAGATAAATTGATCTCCTCTAGGAGATGTTCTAAGTTGTTCACTTGTCCTAGGCAGGTTATCTTGTAAATTCCATGGAGGTTACCATGGAGATGTTGTTGTTCTTGTTTCTTGTTCCGAGCAGGTTACCATGGAGGAATGATTGGCCACAACACTGGAAGAGTGTTGTTCTTATTGCTTATTATTGTATTTTTGTTTTGGCTCTTGTTCCAGGCAGGTCACAAGTGATAGCTCTGAGAAGGAGCTACTGTGACGATTGTTCATGTTCTTGTTTTTATTATTATTATAAGAGTAGTATTCTTGTTTGTTGTTTTCCCTTGTTGTTGCTCTTGTTCTGAGCAGGTCACGGGTGATAACTCTGAGAGGGAGCTATAGTGAAGGTTGTAGGAAGCAACATATTAGATGGTCTCTAGTTTGAGACATGGAACAAACTATTCAGATAAGAAGTTGTGTACATGACCATATACATCCATGTATCGAAGAAGAAGAGGACAAAGTTAAAACCTTATGGCAAGAAGGGCACTTTTGCAGGATACAAAGTATCTCATATGGAGATTGATTGTAAGGAGTAAAAGGCTCTGAAGATGACCATACAGATCCCTCTAGTTTAGTTGATCACTCATCAAATCATCAGGAAGAGTTATTAGAGCTAGAATGGCCTACCCAGAATCATTGCAGTGAATAGGAAGAGCCCAGCATGGTCCCGTGATACTTTGCAAAATGCAAAGGGGATACAGATATATGGCATCGATGAGCCATATCATGAGGAGGAGCAGATGGCTCCACCAATGGTGAGGCAGGCGGCCCCACCAAGTACCAACTCAAAAGGAGCTAGAGTTAAGAGGGAGTCAAGCTTCAAAGGGAGGATGCAGACTCAAAGTGAGCATGATCTCAAAGAGAGTCAGTGGCTTAGATACTTTCATTCAAAAAGTATTCCTCCTCCGATTCAGATGGAAGAGAGAGACGTCTTCCAGGACTGACAGACAGATGCCATGAGTTGAGGAGGCTAGATCGTAGCTTCAGAGACTTCTAGGAGATATGAGATCTCCTGGGAGGATTCCCTTGTTTCAGTAGACTTTGCTATAGTGACAAAGGAGGAAGCCAGTCAGAAGGACTGGGATATGGATTTTTTCCTTGGTTTCGAGACCAGAAGGGAAGTCAGTGGTGACTTCCAAGTTGATCTACGAGATCAAACATGTTGCAGATGGCAACATAGAGATGTAGAAAGCTTGATTTGTGGCCAGAGGATTCTCCCAGCAAGAGGGAGAAGATTATGAAGAGACACTTGCTCTAGTAGCCAGAAGAAGTGTACATAGAGCAGCCACAAGATACATGAGAAGAAGTCTCATGTCTGCAGATTGAAGAAGGCTTTGTACGGGCTTAAGCAAGCACCCAGGGCAGGATATGCCAGATAGTTATTTTGATGAGCTTGGGGATGGTTGCCCCTTGATATTGGATGCCCTGTTTCTTACAGGGAATGAGAAGCTCAAAGATGGGTGCAAGAGGGAACTCACTTCATAGTTCGAGATGAAGGATCTAGGTCTGATGCATTATTTCATGGGATTGGAGGTGTGGCAGAGACTAGATGAGATTTTCCTTAGCCAAGGAAAATATACTGTTGAGATCCTGTAGAGATTCGGGATGATGGACTGCAAGTCCATGGCCACACCTATGATGACAAATCTGAAGCTCTTGAGTGATTCATCTTCATATTTGGCGGATTCCACGATGTACAGAGAGTTGATCGGATCCTTGATGTACCTAGTTAACACCAGGACGAACATATGTTTTGCAGTGAGCACTTTGAGTCAGTAAATGGTTGAGCCTGGACATGTACATTGGATAGCTGCAAAACATGTGTTGAGGTATCTACACAGTACAGTCGGATATGGATTGAGATATGTCTCGGATTGAGATGTGAAGTTGTAGGGTTATACAGACTCTGACTGGGCAGGGAGTGCAGTGGACCGGAAAAGCACCTCAGGGTGTTGCTTCAGTTTGGGATTAGGCATGATCTCACAGTTGAGCAGGAAGCAAACGTCAATGGAACTCGGTACAGCAGAAGCAAAGTATATTGCGGCCAGTGTTGCAAGCAGTGAAGCAGTGTGGCTCCGTAAGTTGCTTCCAGGGTTATTTGATCTAGAGTTGGAGCCAACTTTGATACATTGTGACAATCAAAGTTGTGTGAAGTTGTCAAAGAATCTTGTGTTTCATGACAAGTCGAAGCATATAGAGATCAAATACCACTAAATCTGAGACATGGTGCAGAGAGGAGTTGTGGAGCTTTGTTACATATCCACTGATGAACAGATAGCGGACATTCTCACCAAGCCTCTTTCTAGAGTGAAGTATAAGTACTTTAGAGACAAGCTTGGCATGATGCAGAATGTCCACCCTCGTTGAGAGGGCGGCTTGATGTTTCTC
>JASDQU010336426.1:0-12710 GCA_032191745.1 Picea mariana | reverse complement strand
CAAAACTCAAATTCCAAATGTCAACTAGCTCTGATACCACTTGATCCGACAGGATTTTTCAAAATGACTATGGTTGAGTTTAATTAGCATGCATTAATTAACCATTGGGAAACTTAACGAAAGCACGAGGAAAGAGATAAATTATACAGCCATTAACATAATTTCAGATCTGAAAAGCAATGAAAACAACAAACCATAATGCACAAGTTTGATAACGGAGTTCGGCAACTTTGCCTACGTCTCCGGGCCTTTTCTTTGTGAGGGAGGCTTCTTGATTTCTTTTCAAAAGCTTATTATTACATATTTACATTGTCGATTGGCTTCTAGACTGATCTGGTCTTGTTCGCCATGATCTCTAGAATCTTGCACAACTTACGGCACCTGAAACTGATGTCCTGAGCTCTCAGAAATCGTCCGACAACATCTCTACCTCAACAGCTTTCCTGCCTCAACTGGCCTTGACCTGGCTTTGCCTCAGCATCTCTGCTCTCCAAAACCGTCAAAAAGCTTCCAAAGCATTACCAAATGGCCTCAACATGGCCTTGGTTAAATAGTTGGGAAAGTTGGTTTCCATCTCCAACTTCCTCCCAAGGATTAGGCTCTAAAAAAAGCCCAATAACTCCAAATTATGAGTTAAATTGGTTTAATTACATTAAAATTGCCAAAGTGGTTATAAAACCCACTTATAACTATATATTATAGTTATCAAAACCCATTTTAGAACTAAAACAAGGCGCTAGCCCCTAGTCTTGGGCGCAGCCCCTTTTGACAAGGTCATATGGGGTTCATGTGGCCACGCGCTAGCGCGGGCCACCCCCCTTTTGCACATGCGGTCACATGGTAACGACCGTGGCTAACCGTTTTGAAACCAAACTTGAAATCCGTTAATATAACTGTGCACATTAAGTTAATGGTTATATATAATATAAACCGTGGCTTAATATATTTCCCGCGCCCGTTACATAAACATTTAACCACGCTCCGTTTATACGCCGCCATGGTCACATATAACACATGGAACCGGGGGTCGGGGCTAAGCCCCGGCCCCGCACCCCACCATATAATATTCAACGTAAATTTAAATACATTGAAACCCGTGTGCTAAACAAGTCACGAGCAATGGTGTAACGGTCGGGTGGACGCTGTTAATGCTTAGTGCGGAGGGGAGGTCCGGGGCTCGAATCCCCCGGGCCCCAAAAACCTTTTACATAGCCCTCATTGGCTAAACTCGGGGTGCCATGTGGCAGCCCCTGATTGGACCACGTGGCACCCTACCATTCGCCAGAAACGGTGCCACGCGTCAGCATTTGATTGGTCCACGTGTCTGAACCGTACTGCCACGTCAGCTTCGCCGCATCATCATCCATACGCCACGTCATCGAGCCACGTCATCATCCGTACACCACGTCATCTGAGCCACGCAAGCGCTGACATCATCCGTGCCACGTCATCCGAGCCACGCAAGCGCTGACGTCATCCATGCCACGTGTCACCCTTCCAATGGTGACACGTGTCACTTTAGGATTGGTCCACCTGCGCGCCAAAAATGTCAAAAATGCCTGACACGTGTCACTCTCTGGAGACGCCACGTGTCTTGTACAAACCTACCATGTGTCATCCTCTGGTGCTGCCACGTCACTTTACGGACGCCGCCACGTCAACTGTATGGACTGACACGTGTCTGTACGGACTGTACGGACAGGTACAGTCAGCATCCAAATTTTGCCTGTTTGGCTCGGTGGACAGAATGCGATATCTTCCTCATACGGACTCCGTTTGCGATAAAAATTATACCACCGGAATCAAGAAGACGAGCCGGACGTCATGGCGCTGGTTTCATCGAATTCTAGACACTTTCATTTTTGAGCATTTTTCATGCCCTGACAGCCTTCTGAACCCGATTTCTGATCACTAGATGTCATTCTGATCCTAATGTTTATACCAAGAAAGTAGGAAGCCATCTCATAATATATTTTCTTTATGTTGGTGACCTTGTCCTCACTGGTAGTGACCCAAAACTATTAAACCATGTGAAAACCAACCTTAAGAAGAACTTTGAAATTACAGACTTAGGTTTTTTGCACTATTTCCTTGTCCTCCAAGTTTTGCAAACCAAGGAAGCAGTTTTTCTTTTCCAGTATAAGTGTTCTTGTGAGCTTCTTCGTCACTTTCAAATGGAATATTGTAAGCCAACCCCTTCTCCCTTCCAGTCTAGATTCAAACTTTCTACAATTTGTACTTCTCCCAAAGTTGATTCCACTTTGTACCATTAGTTAGTTGGTAACCTCTTATAATTGACTCATACCTATCTTGATCTTTCCTTTGTGGTTGGTCTTGTTTCCTGGTATATGAAAAAACCCCATGAAAGCCATGGGAAAGAAACTAAAATAATACTTTGGTATGTTCAATGTACAATTTATTTCAGGATACATTATGGTTTAGTGGAGACTCCTTTACTGGTTGGTTTCACTAATTCAGATTGGGTCGATGACCCTGATGATTGAAAGTCTATTGCAAGTTATGTTTTCATCCTTGGTTCAGAACCTATCACTTGGGCCTGTAAGAAACAGTAGGAAATCACTCTTTATTCAGTAGAAGCATAGTATCGAGCAATGATTAATGCAATTCAAGATGCCTTGTGGCTTCAACATATCCTTTCAGAGTTTTGATTTCAGCAACAACATCCGACAACCCTCTGTTGCGAGAATCAGAGTGCCATCAAGCTCGCCAAAGACCCATTTCAACATCAATGCAAAAAACACATCGATATACACATGCACTTAATCCAAAATATCATTCATGATCGAGCTATTGAAGTGCTCTTCTGCCCTACAAAAAATCAAGTTGCAGACATTTTCATAAAGTCTCTTACATTAACAAATTTTTCCAAACTTCTATCTACGTTAGGAGTTCACAAACTTGTCATTAAGGGGGAATAAGCTCTAATGCCTCCTTCCTTCTCCTATTTTGTCTCCTTTATAAATCCTTCTATCATATCCCAATTTTTTCTTAAGGGGGGATGCTAGGATATTTAGACACTTAGGAGTTAGTTAAGAACAACTTGGTCTAATGTGTTGTTAGGTAAATGTGTATGTTTTTAGTATGCGTTAGTATGCATTTATAGTTTGTAAATTCGATGGTCATGATATGTTTTCAAAATAGAGTGATTTGACAGTTCATATTATCCTCTATCTTAATAGCTACATTGATACGTGGCTTAACACCTGATTGGTCCATGATCTCTATTTAAAGAGCATGGAGGGTCATTTGTCAATGATCAATTCTGAGAACATCTCTTTGTAATTTTTTATTTTGCATTAATAAATTGATCCAAGTGGCCACGTTGGCTAGGGTTGTGGATGTTTCCCCGTAGGGGTTTTACCATATGAAAACATCGATGTGTTTATCTTTGATCTTGTTGTGTGAGTGGTTACTGGAGGCGCTCATCCTTTGTTGGAATACATGTGTTGTCAAACATTTCAAAAGTTCAAGTAGTGGAAGTTTCTCTTCATGCTCCTCTATTAATCCTACCTCTAATATCTCTAAGTTTGTACATATAGTACTAATATGACAAAGATTTGTAGATACTCACTATAGTGAATGTGTAGGTTCTCACCTCTCGTCTTACCATCTCTACTCTTCCATGTCTAAAATATTTATTCTAAAGAAATAAAATGCAATATTTTTCTTTACACACACACATATAGATATGTATATGTGTGTACAAGTAGTAAGAAAATAGAACTATGAATTTCTATAACTAATTATGTTAGCACTTCCCTGGTAACGACACCAAAAATGTTAGGAAATTTATGTGAATAAATTTCGTTACATTTAATTATTGATTGGAGTATGTAAACTTATGAAGTGCAAGCAATGATAGTGTAGAATCAGTTCCTGTATCACTCAAAAATATATTTATCTAAACTATTTCTGTGCAAATTCAATGTAAACCTAATAAGAAATATGCAAAATTAATTTACAAAGACAATTATCTATGAACTGTCAATCACTCCAAATCATACTAATAGAAATGTAGGTTACACACATATGGTTACAATCATTGTCTGCAAAAAGTACTCTATTTTAATTGTTTGGATTATGATTCAAAGAGTAAATGCTTTCAATGTACATTGAAACTCTGCAACAAAATCATAGAGAAAACATTCAAGCATAGAGAATTAACTAATAATAGAAATGGCATCACATTAAATATTTAATGAAAGTTACAGGAAATAAATGTAACTATACTCAGAAAAATACAAGACGATATCCAACACTTGATTTGTTATTAGTCCATGTCGTAGGCATAGAGGGACTATAGTGATTGATAATTCGTTGACCTCACATTAGTTTCTCCTTTGACCAAAAATATTTGCATAATATCTATTGTTGAAGCTAGGGAACTAAAAACATTGAATTTTATATAATAAAAAGTACCATATATGTAGTGATCTGATTGGATAATAGATTGGAGATCTTATTGTCGGCTTCGCTATTCCCAATGTTTTATATGTTAGCATATCCAAAAAAAAATATCATCTACAGTCTTTTTGAATCATATATTTTTCTTATGCATTGCTTGAAGTTGGATTAATGCTAGCATTAGCTCAAATGTTTGTCTTAGCATTGTTTTGCTAGCATTGTCTTAGATCATATACTATTCTGTTTTTATTTGTACTAATCATATTGAAATGTTTAGATATCCAAGCTTTATAGTGATCGGTAATTCCAAAGTTTATAACGTCCTTGTCACATGTATTTGTATTGAAATGTATTGACACTTTTTTTTAGGTGCTTGAATAGGCTTGATAGCTTAAATGTTTACATGATGTGAGGTCCTCCAACAGGCCTGACAACTTAAATGTTTTCATACCGCGATGTCCTTAGACAACCTAACAACCTTAAATGTTTATCTAAATACGCTTCTTGGAGTACATTTTTCCTCGAAATTTTCCATACAATGTTGTAGTGATTTTGCACAATATCGTTGTCCATCACTAGTTAAATAGGCATTGTATCTTTCATCCTTCTTCTAGCCTTTCAATGCCATTTCATCATCGTTGAAGCTATATACATTGTTTACTGGTTTGGTGAGTGCTTCTTCTTCACTGGTTCGTCGGTTGTTGCTTATTGTTATTGTTTGGTTCACAATTTGACATGCGCTTCTTCCTT
This sequence comes from Picea mariana, assembly GCA_032191745.1. Lineage (NCBI taxonomy): Eukaryota > Viridiplantae > Streptophyta > Pinopsida > Pinales > Pinaceae > Picea > Picea mariana. The sequence goes on along the minus strand of JASDQU010336426.1, from coordinate 7,535 downwards.
TCATCATTTCAAAGTAAGTTTCCATTCCATAGTTTCATTTTCTATTCCTTGTTTGTTGTTCAGTGCTTGCAGTTTGCGAGTAAGAATGTTTTCTTATTTCTACTAGCATGCTTGTCATATGTTTCTAGTTTCTTCTGTACTTCAGATGCATTTTCATAATCGTTGGAGATACATATGTTGTTTACTGGTTCAGTGGTTGTTGCTTGTTTTTTGGTTCGTTGGTTCATTGGTTTCTAGTTGTGTTTGTTTGTCTTAGGTTTCCGCTTTAGGGCCATGGGGATGAAGTTGGGCATGTTCGCGCTTTCTCACTGGTTTGTTTCTTGTTGTTTTCTTTTGTTTGATTTGGCTTTGCAGGGTTGGGGTACTACACCGGTAGTTGGAGTTGTTTGTTTTTTTTTGGATTATTATTGTTTTTTAGCACTTTATGGTGTTCATCCCCTACACCCACGAGTCGACATGCAATCATGTTATTTTCCCTGTATTTCAAGGTCGATATCTTCTCTGCTATGAGATTTTGTTGGTGCTTCAGTGTTGACATGAAAGAAAATAGTTTCATGAAAAATAGTTCGAGAAGTACATTTGAAATTGCAATATCTATTGTTTTCTTGTTAAAATAAAACATATGCAGGTTGAATTTATAAACCATGTAAGGTGAAATGTGCCCATATGACAATACATGTTCTTTTTCCTCTACACAGATTGGTGTGCCCATGATACAATTTGTCTTATGCTTGAGATATGATATGTACAACAAAGATTCTGCAAAATTATATTTCCATGTCTGGAAGCATATCTGGGTAGTTTGCCATGGAAAACCAAAATATTGTATCGTGGGCACAACAATCTATGTAGAGGATAAAGAACATGTATTTCTATCAGTGGAATAATATCTGGATACTTTTCCATGGAAAACCATAAATCATTTAGCTATGGCCATGCAATTTCGTAATATTTTGTGCCTTCTAATATATTTTGGGCAGGGAAAAAACATTACATATTTACAACTATGGATGGAGAAGTGCAAAGGTTCATGTTTCTGCCTATATTTTAGACTATTCATTGAGTCTCTTTTACTGTATGTACATATTACCTGTTCTCCGGTGCATACCAGCTTCCATACATGTTCAATGTATTTTGTGCGTTCCCACATTCAAACAAACAGAGTAGCTGGAGAAAATGACGGAGTCTTGACTGCATTGGTTGAAGAGGAGATAGAAACATGCATGCTTGTATTGTTATTTCATATTCCGTTGTTTTGTATTTCATTTATTGTCTGTATATGTGTTCACCTAGTTTATTGTATGTACATGTTGCGTACCTTCCTACATAATAACTTATCTTCATTAAATGTCTTCCTGGATACTAACCTACTTCATGTCTGTTGTATTTTCATTGCATTGCTACATTTAAACAAATAGAATGGCAAGAGAGGATGATGGAATCTTTGGAGGGAATGTAGACGATGAATTATAGAAGTGGATACCTATACTCTTATTTCATATTCCAATGTTCATTTTTCCATTTACTGTCTGTATATTTGTTGTGCTTGTTTTGCTTCTTTGCACCTTTTGTTTTTTTATTTGTTCTTTTCTTCCTTCAAATATAATATATTTCTGCGTATTCTCATGTGAATCATATTTTGTTTGTTGTTACATTGGAATAAATAGATATGTTTCTCTTTATTTTACATGTATGTGTTCATACTAACTTTCCTTCATGTCCATTTCATATTCAATGTTGCTACTGTTGTTCCTGAGTTTATACTTAAGGCTTGAAAGTATAAATTCTAGGCATCCGAAAATAAAGAGGGTCTATGATATAAAGAAAGGAAAAACAACTCTTAGGGGAAAAGGAGATATGGCTTATTTCTGGGTTGTCTTTGTCTAGCTTCCAATTGCTCCTGGACACTAATGTCTTACTCAATGGCTTCCCATGAACGTTCAAGTTCAATGCGGGCAATAGCAGTTTTTAAGATGGTGTTAAAAAGAGTTAAAGCGATACTTGCCTGATCTGTAAAACTAGCTTCGATATTGGGTTATCTCGTAACAGGTACAGTCATGGAGGAAAAAGAGTTTTAAATATTTTTTGTTTTTTAGGTTGTTGTTTCTATTTTAGATTATGTAAGAAAAATTACCAAATTTTGAATTAATAGTATAACAAAATCAAAGGCCTTTTCCTGTATCTAAGTTAAACTGAAAATCATGCATCAAATAAAAGAAAACATAAAGCTGTGGAACAATGTGAGGCATCAACCAAGGAAGAATCTCACTTTGTGACAGAAGAAGAAAATATACAAGAAAAACTTTAATGAAGCATAATATATAGAAATCTAAGTAATTCACAAGTCTTGTACCTACTGATAGCCGATACAAAGGATAAACTGTAAATTATTATATGACTAAAATAATCAATCACCACAGTAGAGGTTATACTAAATTGCAGCTAAGCATTCATCAAACATATATAAGAAATGATGTTAAATATGAAATAACAGAGGTACACATAACTCAAACTTGATGGGATCTGGAGTCTTCGATTTGCATTTGTATTAATTCTGGAAAATGAAAAATTTATCTGCTACAATCGACCAAGAAAAAATCCCCCCCTGGTTCCACTTTCAAAATTGTATTTATACAAAGAAAATCATCAACCTTAGATGGTTGGTATTCTCCTAATCTCCTAGGTATTAACGATTAGAGAATACAAATTTTGAACCATTTTTCTCAATTAATTTTTACTTTTCTAATAGTTGGACAAAAATGAGCATGCATGTGTTACTTTATCATTTATTTGAAGCGCTTCCTTCGCTCGGTCCAAAACACTCAACGCACCTGTCTAGAAACTACACCAAAATTGTGGAAGGTTATGTTGTATCCTTTGCTTCAAACACATACAACTTCCTCTGAATTTGGGGCAAGATGTATTCAATCTTTCCCTTTTCAAAATTTGTCGACTGCAACTGTAGATTTGGCTTTATTAGCCACTTATCCATTTGGGTGATGTCAAGCTACTTCAATTGTGAAATCTCGAGTTGGGATTCATTCTATCTCTCCTTGATATGCAGTTGATACCTTACAACATTGATCTGTCCTAATAGCCCAGGACAATTACCTTTACCAATTCCCATTGTTTTTGTATCTAGCTGATAAAACACTTCTTCACATTCTTTCTTAACTTCTCTTGCCATTTTCCTGCTTTCAGCAATATTGGTCTCCCATGTTTTTAATATGATGTCTCCCTTGATCTGTTCTTCTACAATCAGCTTTGGGATTGTTGGTACTTCCTCTCTAGCCGAAAACGCTACTACCTTCTGAAAAGCAGTGCGAGCTGTTGTAGCCTCTTTATCCTTGAAAGCAATGTTATCCAGTGATTGGCTTATTCTAGGAAGTAGTTTTGAATGCTTTCTATTTTAGAAAGCATGTTTTATTGTTTTGCTTGTAGTTTCTCATGCACCTTTAGTGCCTGGGCTTGAAATGTTCTTATATTCACAACTTTTCCTTCAATGGACTTCAACTCAGCCTGTAGTTGTCTCACTAACTCTTCTTGTTGAATAACCTATACTTGACTCATTTTCATCTGCTTGTTTGCTTCCTCTAAACTAGACTTCAACAATTGCATTTCCTGCTTGTCAACAGTTTTGGAGTGTTCAACTCTTTGATTTACCTCCTCTCAAATATTATTTTCTTTGTGCCTTATTCGGTCTTGCAACTGAGCTATCATTTGATTTTTTTTCTTCAACCTTGTTTTCAAAGAATCAACTGAGAATAAATTGGTCATTTCCAAAGCTCCCATAGAGCCTGCTACTTCTGTGGTGAAATCTTCCTCTTCTAAGTTTTTCTCATCTACGAGCACTATGTGTTTCTTCACCATTGTTCCTTCTCTCAAATGTGTTTCCTGTTTTACTAAAGCCTTCCTCTTCTTATTAAAAAAGTAGTCAGAGGAAGGTATCTCTTCTCTAGATATAGGAGTAAGGTCACTTACAAATATGACTTCTAGATGGGGGGTCCCAAAAGTTGATTGTAAAGGAGTTAGTGATGAAATAGGGCTGCCCAATTCTAAAGATTGAGTTTCTCATGTTGTTTTGCGGATATCAGCAGGAATAGTCAAGGATAAAATATGAATCATTTGACTCGACTTTGAAGGTGTCTCGAGCCTACCTTCTTTTTCAGACTTTGGGTGCTTTGTTTGTGAAGCTTCTGCTTTTTGTGAAGACCCTTCAGTCTTCTTTGGATTTTCTTCTGTAGTCCCTTTATCATGAGGCTCTAATCTGAAACTTAGGAGAATACTTCCCTGAGATGGAGGAGGGGTTGTTGATTCTCCCTATAGTATATTTGGCAAACCACTTCGCATGTTCTTCTGGAAAGTTAGAAAGATGGTACGTAGGTTGGGTGATAATGCCTGAACTTTGTCTAATATTTCCTCATAGGTTATGGCTGCCTTGAACATGTCATCGTAGGGAGAATATTCATGTTCATACATTTTCATATTGCAATGAGCAAGATGATTTCCTACAATTTTATAAGGATCATGTTTTCTGAGTTCAAGATCTACTAATTTGATGTCTTCCAGTGCTGCAACTTCTACCTTGGTGACCAAAGTTAAGCAGTGAACACTTTCCAATCTGTACCGAAAAAAGTGGCCAGAACGTCTTCTGAGCTGCTTTCAATTCTTTGTTGATACCACCTATTATTATTTGGTATGCCACCTCACTGCACACCAGTCTGTCAGGAAGTAATTTCGAAAGTGCGTGAGGAGGAATAGAGCACCCAAAAACCTTGACATAGGAGAAACCCTCTTCAATGAACCAATCTGCAATTTCCTTGAGGTTTCCTACGTTTGGCTCTGAAATATGAGGGGGTGCATAACCATACAAAATTTGGTGCAAAGGTATCACTACATAGTGGAAGATTCCGTAAAAGAAACCTTTAACATTATCCTCCCATAGTTTAGAGTGATAAACATGAATGGGCTCCACATAGGCCGGGTTCCAGCTCCAATTCATCAAGGGGAATGGAGTCATGTAACAGATACCATCCATAATATATGAATACATCTAAAAAGATGCAGGTAAAACTTTCGATTTTTCCATTTGGTACTCTGCAATCTCCTTAGTTATATTATCTGATAGAATTTTACCCCAGTTGAAAATGTAATCCTCAGCTACTTCGTGTATAAGTGGCACCCATTTTGTAGGGAAATGGGTAGGGATTTTCCTCCCTAAAATTCTACATAGCATCAAAGCTATATAAACCATGTATTTGTTTAACGGAGCTGTGGAATAACTTCCATGGGTATCAACTCTAAATCTTGTTGGAATTCCCCACCATTCTTTGACTATACCTGGATATGTTTGATCGAATTCTATACACTCCTTTATTTGAAATTATTCTACGAATTCGGCATTATAAATGTATTTAGAAGTAGGAGACATTTTATACATTAATTGGATGTGCTCAGGTCTGAACGAGTCGATGACAAACTTTTTTCTATTTAGAATGCTCCTTGCCTGAATGTTGGTTTTCTCTAAAGCCCAACTTATCATGTCATTGTATGACATGAGCCTCGGTTGTGTGGCTACTTTATGAAGCTCAGACTCTACTATGTCTCTAAGTTTATTCTTAGTCCTTTCATTTCTGAAATCATCGGGGCAATTCTGAATCTCATAGTCTAGTGTTTCAAAAATCTACCTCCAGGATTTGACTGAATCCACAACATGTGGCATAGTGTTAGATATAACATCTCCATCCAGATTCGAGCTTTCACCCACCTCCTCACTCTTCTTAGGCGCTTTTCTGGGTGCCATGATGTTTGTGCTAAAATGAAAACCTGTTGCAGAGAAGAAATGCATGAGTTCTCCTGAATGTAACTTGCTCCTAGTCTGAAAATAAGAATGAAATTTGAAATGAAAAACGTTTATTTACCTTTAAACTGTCTTAAATTTAGCGTACCGATACATGTGATAAAAATTAAATGCCTTAATGGGGATGGTATGCTTGGAGATACGCACTTTATGTTAAAAATATTTCCATTAATCCATTATAGATACTGCCACATATCGACAATTCAAAACTGGGATTTCGAAAGGGAGGTCATTGGAAACTCATGAATAGAAAAAAGTGAAAATTTATTTAATACCTTTAATGCTTGGTTTAAAATTAAGTTAATTACATTTAAGCACTTAATTCTTTCAGGATTTTCTGTTTTGGTGTTTTGAGCATCATGTCCCCAAGACGTATGACATAAGTAAATCCCGAATCGCAAAACCACGATGGGATTTATTTAGGTACTAACCACTTGTTTGAACCCTTTAATTAATCGTGATCAGGGGCTAGTATTTACTTTTCGTGGATTGGAGTATCGAGACTCCGACAACTCTTTAACGCAAGAAATCCTGAATCATGAAATCACAATGAGATTTATTATCATTAAACCTTCTTACTTCTTAATAAACATAGCATTAGCTTTTAAGAATTTCGTGACTTCGGGAATCGGGGTTGTAATAAGACACAAAGTTGACTCTTTGATTTCTCGAATTGCGACTGATTAATGTTTTGTTAAGTATGTTTTAAAACTTAATTAATCATGATTAAATTGTATTTCGTAAAAAGTGCATCGGGACATTTGAAATGCTTTTTTAAGTTGAGATGGACGAAAAACAACATGTGAAAGGCTCAGAAATTCGTTAACGTTTTTAACCATTACTTGAAAATCAGTTCAATTCCTTTTAAACAAATAGTTTTTCGAGATTTCGGTACCGGGACTTTGGAGTTGTTATTAAAAAGCATACTTTGTGAATAGTCGAACCCCGAAACCCAAAAATCCCAAAAGAATTTTTGACTCCTTTTTAGAACTAAGGGTGGCTCCGTAACCAAAGGAAAATGGGGATTTATATTTAGAGAAGAAAAATAAACTTTGTTTCAACATAGACTCCATCTAGGGATCTCGTCTCAGGAAAATATCTGCACGGCTCCCTTTTTGTCTCCTGAGATGCATGCATGGTGCATGGAACAGTGTCTGCATGTGAATCCTGAGATGCATGGCATATATATTCCACATGAATTTTAGAAAACAAATCTGAAATAGAGTAGACATCATCTTCAATTAATGGAATACAAATTTCTGCAAAAACTTTTGTAGAAGACTCTTCATAATAAGAGACTTGATCTTCTGATGGCTTCTCTACTAGCTCTATCTGTTCAACCTCCTGCATGAAATCTTCACAATATTCTTTATTCCCAAATAGAACCTGCAATCTGGTCCATAATTCATTTGGAATTAATCCTTGTGATTCTTCATATACTTGATGGAAAAGTTCGGGAGAAACAAACATGCTGATACTTCCTATGGCCATAGCTTGTCTATTGAGAAAGTCATTTTTCTCATCGACATAATCAGACTCTACTTCCATTTCCATAGTTATTTGGTACAAGCCTCTGCATCTAAGATGAAGCATAATTTTTTGCTTCCATTCCAAATAGTTATGAGGTGTGAGAAATATTTCCGACGAATAATCCATCTTTTGTTGTCTTCAATTT
>JASDQU010336424.1:0-10538 GCA_032191745.1 Picea mariana | reverse complement strand
AATGCCACGTGTCAACGCCTGATTGGCCCACGTGTGTGCCATGTCAACCTCTGCCGTACTGACACGTCACCCTGTCATACTGCCACCGGTCCTGCTGCGTCAGCTCGTCCGTACGCCCGGTCGGCCTGCCACGTCACTGGATGACGTCAGCGTGCCACGTGTCACCCTGTGAGTCGTGACACGTGTCACCTCGATATTGGCCGATCGTACGCCCAAAGTGCCAAAATCACCTGACACGTGTCGCGTCCTGGTGATGCCACGTGTCCTCCGTACGGACCCGCCACGTGTCGCTCTCTGATGCTGCCACATGTCATCATCCCTACCTGCCACGTGTCGCCTCCTGGTTGGCCCACGTCAGCTGTACGGAATCTGACACGTGTCACTGTACGGACGTGCCACGTGTCCTGCCCAGTCAGCATCAAATTTGCCTGTTTGACTTTTCGGACAGAACGCGATATCTTCTCCATACGGACTCCGTTTGACATAAAAATTATACCATCGGAATCAGGAAGACGAGACGGACGCAATGGCATAGGTTTCGTCGCATTCCGAGCACTTTCATTTTTGAGCATTTTTCAAGCCCTATCAGGCTTCTGGATCTGTTTTCAGATCATGAAGGATTACATTAACCCCACTGAAAATGGAGAAATAATTTGGTGAAGTGTCAAGTCATATGACACTAATTCCAAAGATTCCCTAGAAAGGTGGACAAACAAGTTGTATGAAGTCTCCACTCGCATATGTGAGAGGATAACAAAAGCAGTATGTTAGATAGGATCTGAGTTGTGTGATGCCCCATAGTTTGATGGGACAAGGACGATAGAAGAATTCATCAAACATATGGAGAAGGCCATCCCCACAAAACAGATGATCCAGGCCATGTATGTAGTGGTTTGAGGGACACCTGCATGGTGGTAGGAAACACATAGCGGGACTATTCATAGTTGGGTGCAGGTGGTTGAGTTGATAAAAGTTCGGTTCCAACCCATTGTCGATTTCTAATTGGAAAACCAGTATAAGGGTACTGAGGATGCCTTGGAACACATCCCTTTTTACGAACGACACTAGACTTCTAAGAATATTCCTCAAACCTAATGGGTCCACTAGTTCGTCCACACTATGGATATGGTCCCTAGAAGCTGGTATATTCAGGAGGAACTCAAGAGGAAACCGATAGATTGGACCCATATGAGCTTCCATTTTTACGTTGCATTTAGCTTCACATCAGAAGATATGGATCAAAGAGCGGCCCTCCTCCTGGTTAAAAACTTTATATTTCATTGTCATCCCAAGGACACCACACCAAAGGTGGTTTTCTTGTATCATCATTTGGTGGAAAAACTGAAATACGCAGTCCATTGTTGGAAAATCAATTTTGATATTGTTGATGATGATGACCCACATGGCATCCAGATCAATGAATCTGAAGGAGAGTGCACACTAAAATGTACAATGAAGGAGATGGTTGCACTAGATTATAATGGCCCAATTAAAACCAAGAAACATAATATTGGCACTGAGGAAGTGCCCAAGATGGCCATCATTGGAGATTATTGGGATAGCGAGATAGTCACTCAAGTTGTTGACCTCCTCAAGGAATATGAGGACTTGTTTCCCTAGAGTTTTTTTGAAATGAAAGGCATTGTAGGATCATTGGGGGCCATGATAATTCAACTCAAACCGAATGCCAAACCAGTCAAAAGAAGGCCTTATTGGTTAAATCCCAAATGTAAGGAAAAGGTGCACAAAGAATTCGATCAGATATTGGATGTTGGGATCATTGTCCCCATGGAGAAGTCCGACTAGACTAGTCCTATGGTTGTGCATCCCAAGAAGACTGATGATGTTCAAATCTATGTATATCTGAGAAGTCTCAAGGAAGCTTGCGACCACGACCCTTTCCCGACACTTTTCACAGATGAGGAGCTGGAAAATGTTGGCGGTCGAGAAGCCCACTCTTTTACAAACAAATTTTCATGGTACCATCAAGTTCATATTGTAAAGGAGGATCAAGCCAAAACCACCTTTGCGATGGAATGAGGGTCCTTTGCCTACACTGTAATTCCCTTTTGCTTAAAGAATGCCCCCATAGTATTTTTCCAGATAGTAGTCACAACCTTCAAGAAATTTATCCACAAGTTTCTTGAAGTTTATTTGGATGATTGGATGATGTTCAATTTGTTGAAGGAACACATGCAAGCTATCTGGTTGATGTTAGACCAATGTCGCCATCTACATATTTTATTAAATTTTAAAAAGTGCATCTTTTGCACACCCTTGGGCACATTGTTGGGCCACGCCATGTGCAAAGATGAATTATTGGTGGATCAAGCTAATATTGTTTCCATCTTGGATATGGTGTCCCCCACTTCAATTCATGAGCTACGCGCAACATTGGATCATACAAGATATTACCGACTGTTTATTTACAATTATGCCAAAATTGCGGCCACATTGGAGAAATTGTTGTGTAAAGATACTAAATACAACTGGACACTAGAATTCCAGGAAGCCTTGGATACTCTCAAATAAAAAATTCTCACTGCGCTAATTATGATTTTTATTGATCGGTCTAATCTCTTTCATGTCCATGTAGATGCCTCATCCATTGCGCTGGGGATGGTTCTTGTCCAATCGAGCGAAGGTAATTTTGACCATCCGATATGTCTTGCCAGTCGCAAGTTGTTTGATGCATAAAATAATTATACTACTACAAAGTGTGAGGGCCTCACCATGGTATATGCATTACAAACATTTCTCCATTACTTATTGCAAACCCCGTTCAAATTCTTTACCGATCACTCTGTGCTCAAATATTTTGTCAACGAGCCAATATTAGGAGATATAATATGTCGATGGTTGTTTCTCTTCTAAGAATTTGAGTTTGAAGTTGTAGTTGTAGTTAAGCTAGGTAAGTACGGTTTTGGACCAGATCAACTGTCCTAGCTTGAGACTGGAGAGGCTAGTCGAAGACTAGATGACGAACTCCTAGATGCAGAACTCTTCCGAGTCGAAGAAGTTCCTTATCAATTGGCTAAGATCATTGAATTTCTCATGTCAGGACAACCTCCACCAAGGTATACCCAGACTCAACGTCGTCAACTAGTAACCCAAAGTGCAAACTATTAGTTAATTGTAGACAATTGTATAAGTTGGGTGCGGATGGAATCCTGTGTCATTGCATGCTAGAACATGAACATGACCCCATTTTGTATAAAGCACATGAAGGTATTGTTGGAGGACATAATACAAGTAAGGCTACAACGCACAAGGTTCTGCGCATAGGGATTTGGTGGCCCTCACTCTTTACAGATGCCAAGGACTATTGTAAGTGTTGCGATGTGTGTCAACACATTGAAAATCCTTGTCAGAGAAATGAGCTTCCTTTGTTTCCAGTGACCGCGCTAGAGCCGTTTCATAAATGGGCAATAGAATTTATGGGTCCCATCATCCCCCCCACGCATCGCACAAGTGCGCACTACATTTTTATTGTGACTGAACAGCGAACTAGATGGGTTGAAGTTGCATTAGTCAAAGATTGTATAGCACAAATGGTGACACAATTCATTTTTTAGAATGTGATCACCCGATTCGATTGTCCAAGGGTGTTGATGATCGACCAAGGCTCACAGTTTCTGAACAATACCATTCAACAACTCACTCAAGAGTTCATGATGCATCACCAAAGAGCACTCCCTACCACCCTTAAGTTAATGGTACACTTGAAGCTTTTAATAAAATTTTCGAGCATGTTTTAACCAAAGTTTGTAATGTGCAGCTTGACAACTAGGATCAGAGGATCCCCACAATATTATGAGCTTGTTCTATAAGCTCATAATATTGTGNTGAGCTTATAGAACAACATGCAAAAGTCTGACATAGCACACACCATTCAAATTGGTCTATGGAAAAGAAGTAGTCATGCCATTAGAATGTGTTGTTTCTAGCCTCCAAGTTGCCCTGAAACCTAGATGACAGATGACCAGTGCCTTCAACACAGGTTAGATGAACTCATGGAAATAGATGAGGACAATATGATGGCGTAATTCAACCAAGTGGTTGAAAAGGAGAGACAAAAAGCATGGCATGATCGTAACATCCACTAGAAAATCCTCCAATCTATATATTTAGATTTTTTTATATGACAACAAGTATTTACAACATCTTAGCAAGCTACACATGCGTTGGTTGGGTCCTTTCTATCTAGTCTACATCAATGAAGCAGGTGTATCCAAGCTGACAACATTTTAAGGACAATTGCTCAAGGGATTTATTAATGGTGGCAGGTTGAATGTGTACTACGACCCACATGGGTCAACCGTCATTTAGCTCCCTCTCTCAACTTTCAATGTTGGTAGAGTAGGATTAGTATAGGATGTACAACAAGTAGCACAACTCATAGTTGAAAAAATTTACCTTTCTGACAACACGTAATACACATCACTCACACAGGAGGACCCGATAGATTGACAGTTTTGCAGATTCCCTAGATTTTCAAATCAGGCTGGTGTTATCGAATAAGTACAAGGTCCTGGCCCTGATCGCAAATTCATGTGGGACTTAGTGGAGTTTCATGGTGATTCGGTTCATTGAAAGGTCAAGCAATCCAATTTGGGTAGCCCACACATGACATAGGTACATAATTAGTTATGTCGCTACAATCCCCAACAAATATCACTAGTATAATGGATTCAACATTTGATCTCCCCATTTGTGTCACTTTGCTGCCACTTTCTAATTATTCTCCAATCCATCCTCTCCTTCAGATCTTTCTATCACCCTCGCTTACCCTTTCCCCCAAACTACACTCTATACATAACACTTCCCCTATGCTCTCAATGGATAAATTATCCATGCCCCACTCTCTCCCACCCCCGCGTATGATTTCCTCCATCATTCACTTGGAAATCCCCCCCCTTCACCCCTACTTAGCCATTTTTCCCAATTCTCTTTCCATCTTCCCATTCATAACATGGCTTAGCATACTGTCAACACTCTCTCACTCCTAGTTCAGTTAGGCAAGCTGAGAACCCACAGTTCATTTTTCATGCACACTGTCAATTTCTTATCAACTACTTGATAGAGGTATCGCCCCCTTCTTTCCCTTCAAGACATAGCCCAAGTCCACATAATTCCCTGAATTATGCTCTGTATTTGCGACAGTCTGCCAGCTCTTTGACCCCAAAGATGCTTGAGTTGTTGCCATGGATAATCACCTTTGATGACATGGATAGCCTGAAGCAAGATCTCTGTTCCACCAAGTTAGGAGGACCCTGTCTTTTGTCTTGTCTTACCAGAACAAAAAGACAAGTAGAGGATTATGTTGTCTCTTTAGACAACTAAAGCTTTTTTTATTTCAGACACCGGGGTGGTGTCTCAATGGTGTGCTTTAAACAAAACCCTCATTCATCACCACACACACCATCGAAGGGGAAGAATTGACCCTCTGGACAAATGAACTCCACTGGCATGTTTGAAACAATCCTAGATGATAAGTTACAAGTTGTAGCTACAATCTGGGTAGATGATTTTCTATTACTAAAACCCTCTGGTTTGAGACTTTGGTCTGGTAATGATAATTTTCTCTTACTCAAAATTTCAGTTGTTACTACAAGAAGTAGTTGGCTCATGGACGAGCCAAGTAATAGTGGTGGGGGCCTGTTGGCACCTAAAGTTTTGGGTTAATCTTACACATGCATACAAATGAAGTTGTGCGCGCACCTAAGCTAATGCACAAAGATTGAAAATAAGTGTGCATCGAATCGAGTTTTGATATTGTGCACCAAGCTTGAAGTCTACCAAGTGCGCTTCAACCCAAGTTTTGTCAGTTGCGTTGTAAATCAAGAAGATGCACGCCGAAATCAAGAAAGGAATCATCAGGAAATCTCCTTGAATGATTATTTCCAATAACACAAGGGAACATGGAACATCTAAGGATGAGATAGCCAGTTAGTTAGGATCACCCTCATTTCATAAAGGCTATGTGGACTGCAGGCATGTGCCAGAAGCATGTGATGAAATTTGTCAGTAGAGCGAGTGGAGCTGAGCTGAAAGAGATAGAGCTCCTGAGCAAAGAAATATATAAAAAGGGAGCAACGACATCAAAAATAGAGTTAGTTAATCAGGGGATTCACTATGTTGTTGTTGTTAGTTATTCATCGTCCAGAGCTTTCTCTGATTCTTTGTAATAGTGTAATGTTGTAATGATTTTGAATAGAGTCTAATTCTATCATACGTCTGAGGTCTAAAAGGATGCACATGGCACAATATGTTGTAATTTTGGGGAATTACATAACGAGGACATGGACTCTGTTGTTGTTGAATATAGTTTGCTTAATGTATGCTTGTGTTCAATGGAAGGGAAGCAGTAATAAAGCTACAACAATTATGATCTATCGTGTGTCACTCATGTGTTATTTGAATATTTTTGTGTATTGTTTTACATATTGATAATAGTAAGTTGTTATTAATGGAGTGTATGAATGCTATCCTGGATGGATCCATGTGTCTTTAGTCCTTCATCCCTGTCACAAGACCAGATGGTCTTTGTGACATGCATTGCATCTCAGGTGAGACCTTCTTCGACCTTGGTTGAAGATTGATATGTCGATGTTTTGGGATTTTTGTTGGTCAACTCTGGACGAACCCTAGTTCTAAACTCCCTAGTGTTAAGAAGGACGCGTGTAAGTGTGAAATGATCCAACACCAACTGGTCGAAGTTATGAGGGGATCCAACACATGGAAGCATGAACCAACAAGCCAAAGTACATATGCACTAGTAAGTCAAGAACGGATGCAACACTTCATGGATTCAAGGATCTTCCTAAGGGAAGGTCCTTTTGGTAGCAATTGTAGGAGGTAACAATTGTCAGGTTGGAGATGAGATCCCAAAGGTGGATTTAGACGCACTTAGGAGATCGTATTCAACGAATGTTTCCAATGAAAACAACAACTTGGAGTGAGGGAGGATGTAAAACCCTCCGCAACACCCACCAAGTACACATGGACTCCTTGGGAAGACTCGATGACGAGTTGGTCGACGAACAAAAGGATAGATGTGATTGGTTGGGCACATGAAAATCTTATAGGTGTGGGCAGGAGCACCTTGGGTGCATGCCTTAAGTAGGCGGAACCAAGGGGGTATGTGTCACACAAGACTTGTGAGACATGTAAGGTTGTGACGAATACTTGGGGTGCACGAAAGAACAGGCATGGTGACTTGGGCACATGCTCAAGAAGTGGATTCATCTTCCTTGGCAACATGTGACGTGATGGGGAGGTCGGCCTGACCTCCCAGCACACCTCGTGATGAGTTGGAACCATCCAACATAAGGAACATAGACAAAGAAAATGATGTGACCATGTGATGGGACACGTCAATCTATGAGACACATTGGTTCATGACCATGTGATTGGCACATCGCCAAATGGACTCGTCGGTTTAAAAAAACACAACTGTACGAAAGGGTGCTTCAATCCAAAGGGGCTCACTGGTCCATGAAGGGATGTGATGGTTGACACACATATAAAAGAACCAAGACAAAAATGAGTCAAGGGAGGACATCAAGGAAGCATGAGGCAAGTGATTAAGTGAACATAACCAAGCAAGCGAGGGCAAGTTTGGTGAGACAGGTCGCGGATTGAGGTGGACACACCATGGGGCGAACTGAAGCTTTGTAATGACTTGGTGTGGTGACTCTTGCAAAGAGAAGAGGAGAGATGTAATATGTTTGAGGTTGGTGCATGTTGGGGCGAATCGCAAGTCTTGCGAAGAGTGTTGCAACGATGAAGTCTGGTGGGGTGGATCTGTGTGACCGGGCATATTGAAAGAGTTAGATTTTCTTGGTGGTGTGAGGTGAGTTGCATGACTTTGCCTAAGCATTGCAATTGGGCTAGTAGTGCTCTTGTATTGTAACTTTATTTCACATAATAAAGCCAAGCTAGGTTTTAGGCACCATTAGTGCCGCCCGCGCTATATATATGTGTCTCTTGTATGTTTGACAAGTGTCTCTCTTTGTGCTTTGCATGTTTCACATTTGTATATTTAAAATGACTAATTGTTGAATGTGTTCACAATTGTCTAAGTGTACATGTGAGTCGTATAAAGTGAGTGTGCGACTTGCCTGTAGCCTAGAATGGAGTATGAGTATGCTATAGGTGAAGAGGCATAGTCGAGAAGGAGTATCCTTGGTGTAACCAAGTTGTCAAGTAAGAACCATCACGGTGCCACACACTCCGTAGAGAGGCCGAAACTTGGTATTTCGGGAGGGTCTCCAAAGGGGTCATGACAACAACCCTCTACACACTTAGACACTTGAGTAAGCCACATGAGCTATTTGGATGTGAAAATTAAGTTGCACTCCTTCTAATGTCCCTCCCCTAAGTTATGAGAATAGTTCCAATAAGAAACAAGTACAGCAGGTTGCGATATATTACCTTCGAAGATAATAAAAGAAATTTTACTCAAATCTATGTAAACTTACCGAGTTTCCTTTGCCTTTGAGGTTTCCCATTCCCCTCAGAGGGTGTGCAAGTGCTTTAGCTTGTTCCCATAATTAAAATATGTCATTTCAAAAAAACCTAAATTTATTTTGAAGCCCATCGTTTCTATCATATGTCTCGATAAGCAGCTGGTTTTTTGAATAACAGTTTTTAGTATATAGTGGAGGTTTTGTGTTCGTAGAGATTGTCCTAACAAGTTTAACCGTATGCCAAATTACGTTTGCCAAAAAAAATGAATGGGAGTCTGCCCCACCAATGCCAGTGCCTGAACAAGCCTGCCACCAGATCCATTGGGTTTCAAACCCCGTAGCTATCAATTAACTTACCAAAAGAATTAAAAATGGTTTCATAACTGCACATTTGGAAAAATGAGAAAATAAAAAATAAAAAAAAAGAGTCTTATTTCATAGGTCAATGGTAACTTACCAAAAGAATTAAAAATGGTTTCATAACTACACATTTGGAAAAATAAGAAAAGAAAATAATAAAATGAGTCTTATTTCATAGGTCAATGGATTCATTTCATGTGATTTGGTTTATATAGAATTGATGGGTAAAGTGTCTCCATTCAATGTGTTTTTGGGAGTTGTGAAAGGGGCTAATTCAATATGAACATATGTATAGTTTTTATTTTATATTTGTTATAAAATTATTTTATCAATAGAGTTGTACCTTATAAGAATAGTCATGTCAAAATTAATTTCAAACCTTGAATGAAGTGAAGATTGCAATAACACTATCAATTTATTGACCAAAAATACTAATTTTGTTATATTGAAAAATATTTTTTTTTATTTGTTGTGTTCAACATTAAAATTTATACACATTTTTTAAGTCAACATAAAACTAATATGAAAGTCAATGCTAACTCATTGCTATATACTACCTCTGTCCCTCTGGAAGTATAATAACTATGATTTGATATTTATTAAAAGAATGCATAATCTCTCACAAAAGTTTTAAATCATCTTCAATTATATTAATATATAAAATAATAAAAATAGAAATGGAAATATACCAAATTATTTAAAAATTAAATACTATGTTAATTTAACTTTTTTTTTATAGAAAATTATTATAGTTTATTTGATTTTTTTTTTCCATATTTTTAGATAGTTTTTTTCAAAATTGACTAGTCTCAATATTAGTTATTGAAATTGAATAATCCAAATGTAATAAAGATTTTTAAAAGTATTAGTTATTATAATTGAATAATTCAAATGTAATAAAGATTTAAAAATTATATTTAAAAATTATTAGTTATTATAATTGAATAATTCAAATGTAATTGAATCCATTTATATATTTAAAAATTATTTTGGAATGATAAAAAATTACAATTTTGTTAAAAATTATAACCAAATTGGAAGGAAGGTTCAAATCAGTCAAAATCGTATAATGTTTTAATTGAAAAAAGGTGCATAGCAGTCAAAATCGTATAATGTGTTTGAAGGAAAGGTCTATATCAGTCCAAATCGTATAATGTTTGAGGTGTGACATCCACGTAACTGTACTGGTTGGAACATCCATACGATCTGGATTTAGACGGATTCATATGTACGGATTTCTGCCACTGAATCTATATACGGAGTTCTGTCGTCTACAGCTTGCTTTTATCGGCAGAATCGCGGCCCTTCGAGAGATTTGGAGTCAACCTATTGATGGAAGGGAGGGAAGGCCGAGGGAGC
This sequence comes from Picea mariana, assembly GCA_032191745.1. NCBI lineage: Eukaryota > Viridiplantae > Streptophyta > Pinopsida > Pinales > Pinaceae > Picea > Picea mariana. The sequence continues at coordinate 348 of JASDQU010336424.1, read as the reverse complement.
ATGCTCTTTGACTGTCTTTATTAGGGCCTGTACTGCACTGCACTGCAGAAATCTTATCTCCTGCATGTGCCGTAGACTTAATTTCCCTCGATTGTTCGAGAACTCTCAAAAACCGAAGGTGTGCCCTCGATTGTTCGGCTGGAAAACGCTGCAGAAATCTTATCTCCTGCATTTGCCGTAGACCTAATTTCCCTCGATTGTTCGGGAGCTCTCAGAAACCTAAGGTGTGCCCTCGATTGTTCGGGAGGAAAACGCTTTCGAAGTCGGTGTTGTATTCTCTCCGCTTGATTTTAGGGTTCTCCTGCCATTTAATCTTGCTGTAGGCCTTCGGATTTGGTGGAAACTTTT
>JASDQU010336422.1:502-12669 GCA_032191745.1 Picea mariana | reverse complement strand
TTTGTCTTTGTCGATGTCTTCATCCAGTTACTCTAACAAAGCTTTAACTGAGGACTGATAATTTTCTCTTTCTTCTTGCTAGGACGTGTTGTTTTCCATCACCGACTTTATTGTTTATACAAACTTCATTCTTGTACATCTTTGCTTTGTACTCCGCGGGATCCCCAATCCCAGTAAATATTCTCAAATGTATTTTGTAACCCAGTTTATATGAATATAAATATTTGAGGTTGTTCTATGTAGATCTTCAATGTTTAGTGTTGTTATTTGAATTTTGTATTTGTTTTTTTTTTAATTAACTCATTTCCCTGTACATGTTGCGGTCATGTTCCTGTTTAATATTGTGCATATATTGCAGCTTCCTATATTTCAGAATATGCTTCCATATACAAAATGTTAAGTCATATATTTTTTCTCTATTACTTATGGGTTTGAGAAAAATTTGTGAGCCCAAAACTCCCTTCAAATTTGAACATGGTTTACATTTGGACAACAAATAATCTATTAAGATACATTAATATGAATAAATTTTAAATAAATATAAACAAAATCTCTTTAAACTTGAACTTGACTTTCTCGAGCTCCTGGATTGGTCGCGGGATCCCCAGTTAGCGGACTGCCAGATCCTCATCTCCATCTATATATTCACATCATGAGCCCAACTGACCGCTGTCCCTTTCAACACTTAGCCAATTATCTCACCGCAGGGTCCCGACTTAGCGCTATCAAATTCTTATGCCCTGTGTCCCGTGATATACATCTCACACCCAACACTTCTATGATATACATTTTGCACCCAACACTTCTGTGATATACAATTTGCACCCAACAATTCTGTGATTTACAATTCGACTTTGGACTCCTGGAACTCACAAGCTTCACTATACCTGGGTTCACAAAAGTTTCAAAACATTTATAGCTCTCTTCAATCCCTGCCACGTTCCCGCCCTTCTCAATGCACATTCATTATTATTTTAATAGCAACAACTCAACACACAGGTTCACTTATTGGCATTAAAAATCAAAAAACACATTCAACCGTGATTTACGGAAGTCCGACTGACCCCTAGGTTGGCACTATTATAAATCTTTCACCCAAAACTCCTGTCATCTACAATTCCGCGATATACATCTTGCACCGAAAAATTTCGTGGTCTACAATTCCTCCACAAATTGGAACATGTTTTACATTTGGACCACAAATAATCTATTAAGATACATTAATATGAATACATTTTAAATAAATATAAATGAAATCTCTTTAAACTTGAACCTGACTTTCTCAAGCTCCTGGATTGGTCGCAAATTCCCAGGTTAGCCGACTGCCACATCCTCGTCTCCATCTATATCCTCACATCATGAGCTCAACTGACTGTTGTCCCTTTCAACACTTAGCCAATTATCTCACCGTAGGGTCCTGAATTAGCGCTATCAAATTCTTATGCCCCCTGTTCCATGATATACATCTTGCACACAACACTTCTGTAATATACATTTTGCACCCAACACTTTCGTGATTTACAATTCGACCTCGGGTTGGTGATATTATAAATCTTGCACCCAAAACTTCCATCATCTACAATTTCATGATACAATTCCTCCAGCTCGCAAGCTTCACTCTACCCAGGTTCACAAATGTTCAAAGAATTTATATCTCCCTTCCATACCTGCTACCTTCATGCCCTTCCCAATGCACATTAATAAGAAAAAACCACATTCAACAGCGATTTATGGGAGTCTGACTGACCATCGTTAATTTTCAAGCCTAGCCAATTCTATGGTCGTCGGTTCCCGGGTTGGCGTAACCGAACTCTCCTTCCCATGTTTCGTGATATACATCTTGCACCTAAAACTTCGGTGATCTACAATTCCATACTTAGACAATTTTATGGCCGTCGGTCCCTGGGTTGGTGCTATTATAAATCTTGCACCCAAAACTTCTGTCATTTACAATTTCATGATACAATTCCTCCATCTCGCAAGCTTCACTCTACCCAGGTTCACAAATTTTTCAAAGCATTTATCACTCCCTTCCATCCCCACTACCTTCACCCTCTTCCCAATGCACATTGATTATGCTTTTACTAGTGACAACTCAACACACATGTTCGAAAAAAATTGGCACTAATAAGAGAAAACCTCGAGGACATCTCCCATTAATACGCATTAAACCGTGATTTACATGAGCTCGACCGACCACCCTTCCTTTCCATACTTAGCCAATTTTATGGCCCCGGGTTCTCGGCTTGGTGCTATCGAACTCTCATTCCCTGTATTTCGTGATATACATCTTTCACCCAAAACTTTTGTGCTCTACAATTCCACCCCACACTCGAACGTCAAGCTTCACAAAAAATTTCAAAGCATTTATCGCTCCCTTCCATCCCTGCCACTTTCACACCCTTCCTAATGCACATTAATTAGGTTTTTCTTAGTGATAACTCAGCACACAAGTTTGAAAGGACTGGCAATGCATATTAATCATGCTTTGATTACTAATTAATAAGCAAATACCCCGAGAACATCTCCCATTAAAACACATTAAACTGCGATTTACATCATATTATATTATCATATATCTTCTTCATATGTTATGTTTCATATTACTTTATAGGAATATTCTATTTCGTACTAAATACTTGCCATCTATTCCTGGGTAGATTCTTTTTCAATAACTTTACAATAAGATATAAGTTATATCTTAAATTACTATTCAATGTAATTTCAATATACCTTTTAATATTTACAATTTTCTTATCATTTCATTTCTAAAAAACAATTGAACATAACTCTTTAATATTTTTTAAACATCTATTCTAATCACCCTTTACTTACCATACTATTAATTTTTGTTTTTTAAACAATATTCCTGGACTCTCCCCATTTTCCAAAAATCATCATCATGAATAATTATAAGCTGCCAACTATCATCTCCATTCCCAAATCTACTTGACAAGAACTAAGCTGTCATGCAGTGTTTGTTATGTATTTTCATTCATTTGTAAACTAATATTATTCTATTATTTTTCAAGCTTTTAATAAGAGGCTAGTACTAAACAACTTTCCACTTGTTTTAATTATGGTGAAGGCGAAGGTATATATAAAGGAAAGCTTTGATTTTTACAACTCATCCTCCTAAAACTACGTTCTCATGTCACCGCCATCTTTCCGCATCCCACCGACTAAGAGGTATCAGTCTAACATTGAGTATGGGGCTGTCAAGGCTTCTTTCGCTCCAAAATGCTAAAAAACCACCGACTACAATGGGGATTTCTGTCATTGTTCACTCGAAATATTCTCTCAAAGCATCTCGGTGGCATGCATAGTGCAACAAAGCCTCTTGTTTCATCAATGCCTGAATATATGCACAGGCCATGGAGAAATGGGTTCATTTCCTTCACGAAAACCTGCAGAAATATCCATTACTTTTGTCAGAAAAACCTCAGGGTTTCAGCAGTAATAACATCCTTTCCAAGGTGCTTGTACCTTTGCATTTATTCATGATATTTAGGTACTTCTATTTACCCTCAAAAGTCTTATGAATCTCATGATGTTGACCTTTTAGAGTTTGATTCAAAGGAAATAAACGAAGGCAATGGTTTCAAACATGATTTCGAGGTCGAAATTTTATCTCGGGTAGAGTCTAAATGTGCGCAAACTGAATCCATTTCTTTACTCTTCAAAGAAGCCATCTGCCTCAATAAAATATCGGAGAGGAAAATACTGGAGTTGGAGATTAAAGGCCAGAGGGATCTTACCCTAGAATAGCATGTCAAAAAAATTGGAGTAAGATTGAATCTCGAGGGGAAATGATTAATACCTAGAGCGATAATGTAGACGATTTGGAAAATATGGTAAAGGAACTCTATAGCACTCTTGGGGTTATTGTGTAGATGATTTGGAAAATATGGTAAAGGAACTCTATAGCACTCTTGGAGTTATTGTGTTTTCATCCAACGCCAGGGAGCAGGTTAGGAATCCACCATGTTTTCAAAACACTGGATGACAAAGCTCCTCTTCCTGACATCAACATGGCTTTTTTAAATGTGAGTATTATGGATTTTGAGTATACAGTGGATACGTTTGGATAGGAATCGTCAAACATAGGGCATTTAGAAGTAATGTTCAAATAGCCTTCGAATCACTCTCCCTTCGTCGAGAAAAACAAACATGATAGAGAAGCCTTTGCAATTACTTTGTTTTAACGAGTTAGGGCATCTCTGCACTATGCGAAAGAGAATAATCAAGAAAAATAGAGTGCCCTAGAGGGACTCGGGGTAGAGACATAGGGGCATGAGTGAGTGACATAACGACAAAGTTCCTAGCGACAGTGGGACCTGGTCTCGGGAGGGGGCCAGTGTCTGCGAGGGTTTCAGTCCTTGGATTTGAGATTCTCGAATGTAAAAGTCAAAATGACTCGACATGAATAGGTGTGGCAAGGGTTATCTCTTCTCTTTCCTCTCTTTATGTGTCCATGTCTAAGATTTGTTTATTTCTTTTAAGATGGCACAAATCAAATGTGGGAAAAACAAAAACAAAACTGGCAAAAAACACATCAAAAAAATTATGGGGGTTAGTATGGAGGAATCTAAAGAAAGTTTAGCTTTGGTGAGACAGGGGTCCAGCGTATAGGAGGCACATATACCAATGCTTAACACAACAAGAAACAAATCTGAAAACTACTCGATTATTGTGGAGAGGGAAGGGTACAATGGGGGATTACAATCTCAGTTTACTAGTAGATATTAATTTTCCCATCCTGCAGTGACAGTGGAGGATTTAGCAAGAGCATGGGGTTCTTTTATGGCAGATTTATTTTAGAAGGATGCCGGAAATACAGAGGAAAGATTGTTTTTTGTAAATTCAAACAAATATAAGGGGATTCTAAAGCATAGGCAGACCCGAAATCTAAAGAAACCACATAATAAAAAATTCACAATGATCTTACCGAAAGTGAACAACATATCCAATAAGGCTTCTCAAGCCAGTGTGGAGTGAATAGAAATTAAGGATATCGAGCCAAACTTGGATAGTGCAGAGGCTCTCGAAGCAAACAAAGAAAACAAAAAAATAGTTAACCATGACAACAAAGACCTATATAGTCCCACATCAACATCATTAATGTGGTCATTTGAGATATGTTTGAAAGAACTCATGAGCATGAAAGGGAGACTCGAAATTTTAGAAGAGAAAAGATGGTATGAAGAAAACAAAGTAAACGAAATTGTTGATTTCAAGAGCAAATTAGAAGGAAAAAATAAAGCTCTTAAGAAACAAATCTCAAGCATGTAGGTTATAATGGAAATAGGACAAGAAGAAGTGATTGTATTTAAACATGAATTAGAACAGATGAGGATAACCAGAGTTGAGAAATAAGAAATGGTGAAATAAGAGTACACAACACAAAGACAGGAGATTCAATTAAAGTTAGTGTTAGCTGACTTGGAAGATAAAGAAAATCAACTAAAAGATCAGATATAAGAGGTTAAATCATGGTCACAAGTTGTAAGTGGGTCATCAAACAAACAAAAATAAATCATTGAGAAGCAAATCAAAATACAAATAAAGGAAGAACAATATAAGCGAGACAAGACTCCAAATATCATTATCAAAGGATTGAGGGACTTTGGTGAAAATGAGAGGACGAACATTCTAGCAAGGGACTTCCTTAAAGATAAATTGAAGTCGGCATTCACTAGGCAAGCAAAATTGGACAAAATATAGAGGGAGGAAGAGATAGACATTGATGCAAGAGCATTGTCAGCAAAACCTACGTGGATGGATAACTTAGCGCCATAGCACACCTTTTTAAATTAATCAGAATCTAAAAGCTGATGTTTATTTTGTAGATCCGTTTTGAATGGATGATTGAAGAAGAGTGAAAAGCTCGGAAACTGAATGATCGCGAGAGGTCTGGGAGTTTCACTCTCAATCTTGAATGTAACAGATCTTGAGTAGTTGTTAGTTGTTACTTTGATAGGAGAGGTAGTCGGAGGGAACCCTAGGAACCTTCCTGTATATGTAGATGCATGGCATGCCCAAATGAGGCTATTGGGGGAGTATTTTCATTAAATAGGAAGTAGAATAGTTTTTTGAGAGAGTTGAGACTCTATTACAGCCTAACCTGCACATATTGTAATCAAATATTCATCTTAATAGAAAGAAAGTAGTTTTTCGTGCATATGAACTTTCTATGTGTTTATGTAGTTGCATTCATTGTTATGCTTTTATATGTACTTCATGTTTTGAATGTATGAACTGGTGAAGAATTGATAAGTTTCAATTGCTTCTCTTCTTTGAGTTTTTGAGTGCAAGGAGTGCACATAGTCCGCAAGGAGTGCGTTGACAGAGGTGAATTAACCTCATAGAAGCTCAAGAGAGGTAGTGTTGATCTTCATCAACAGAAGTGTAAGGAGTGCACATGAAAAACTTTGTTTTGAGTTGAGAGAGAGAGATAGAGTTATAGAACACTCTGTAAAGAGGATCTCTGCAAGGTGTACATCGAGCAAGAGGAACTCCAGGAGGGCGAGAAGAATTTATTTTCAAGAAATCCTTCGGATCTGAGTTTGACGAAATCCCATAAATGCAAGGAGTGTGTGGGAAATCGAAATCCCCCAAGGATCAAGCTCAAAAGAGATAGTGCTTTTCATAAGTGCAGAAGAGACCCAATAGATGAACTCGAAGGAGGAGCAAAGGTCGAAGCCTTTGGATACTTAGAAAATCTTCTAAGTCAGAGGAAGTCAGAAGGTCAGGAGGGAGAGTGACAGTGGTCGTTGGATCACCGATTCAGAGGACCAACAGTTGTCCGATCAAATCCAGGTGCACGAGCCTTAGTGTTTTGCACACGCAAGAGAGGGAACTTGCGAAAGTTCTGAAGTTTCGAAGTAATTTGGGATTGTCCGATCGTCCGAAGTACCCTCAAGCATCAGATCATCTGAAGTAGATCTAAACTGTCATATCTGAATAACAGGTGGCGTGAATCTATGGATCTCGAGTAAAGACCTTAAGTAAAGGTCAATTGTTCGATCTAGAGGGCAGGTGCCATAAATTCGTAGACTCTGGGTAAATACCCGAAGTAAATATCCACCATCCGATTTGGGAGAATTAGATTTGAATCGTTGGTTTGGAAGAGACATATCTCAGACGTCAGTCCAAAATCATTGTCAAGATTGTAAGATCGATGGTCACGCTCGATTGCAGGGCTAGAAAGTGGTCGAACGTTAAAATTTTGAGGGTGGGCCACAATTTCAACCACAGTATATGCAAAAGGATACATGGCACCTTGTAGTGATTTGCGGGGAGAAAAGAGGGTTTGCCTAAAACCACCCTTGGCTATGCTCGCAATCCCTCACTTGCACGAGGTCATAGCCTAGGGGAATATGTAGGAAGGGTCTAGTGGAGAGGAGCTAGTGCCTTCAAATTGAAGAGTGCCCACAGTGCTAAGAAGAAGGCCTATGGGTTCCATAAAACCTATGCCAGAGGATTGAAGGGGCCTGCGTTAATTCGCAAATGAAACCATTATGGTCTCAAAGAGACAATTTGGTTCATAATTGAATATCCTAGACCAAGAGGTCGTGCAGCCCCGAGGAGAGTACCGGGGGTCTGCATCAGACATGTAAGAGTTATCTTAAGGAATATAGAGGATAAGAATATGATCCTTAGAAATAGAGGATTACTTAGAGGCACACACATCTACCTAGGTGAGGACTTCACTTTGGCTCAACAAGAACAACAAAGAAAGGAGTGGGAAAAAGTGAAAACAGTAAGAGCATGGTTGAAGAACGATAAGGCTCAAATCAATGATCGTTTCTCAAATAAGAAATAGGAAATCAGGGCCCCACGAGACTATTTACAGGTAGTAAGTTGGAATTGTAGAGGTTATACATGGAGAAGAGGTCCGAGGTTGGGGCCCATAGCATAAGGGAAAGATATTATCATTCTTGTAGAAACACACAAGCATGATGGTTGCAAGTTTTTAGATTTCAAGGGGTACAAGAAAACTTCAATTTGGAACAAAGGAAATGAGACAAACAAAGGACATGGGGGAGTTACAGTGCTAATAAATGAAAAATGGCATGGTGTTGTAAAATTGGTAAAAGAAGACCCAAATAAACAATACATATTGTTGCAAATAATTGAGAATGAGGTTACTTTCAGGTTGGTTGCTTGCTATTTTTCCCCAAAAAACTCAAAGATCTATAAAAGAAGCAATTTAGACAACGCAGACCTGTATGCCTCATTGAAAAGAGATATCTCTTTTTTCAGCCACTTGAGAGAAGCAATGTTAATGGGTGATTTTAATGCAAGGACAACTAACAACCAATATCTTTAGTTGAGCAATGAAGAAATAGGGGAAAACAATCCCTTATGGTTGGAAGAGAGTGGAGATCAATCATGGGAAAAAGATTCACAAGATGAAAATGGGGGTGTGACACACTTTGGGGAAGAATTACTGGGGCTTTGTAGTTTGTTTGGCATGGTTATTTGCAATGGAATGAGAGGGTGGCCAACTTAAGGGGATATCACATGCAAAACTTACAATGGTCAAAGTGTGGTAGATTACTTAATTTTCTCTCAAAGTTTTACTTTTAGAGTGTTGAAGTTTGATATAGGGGACTACCCTATTGAAATGAAATATGATCATCCCCCCCTATTGGTTAAGCTAGAATTTCTTTCTAGTCCACACAATAATTAAATCCTTGTCATACAAAAGAAAAATCTTTCCAAAGGAAAAATCCTCATAAATCAGGAAAATAGGGAAAGGTTTAGTTCTTCTCTTAAGGAGCAGTTCTAGGTTATAAAGTACATCAGAGAAGATATGACAACCAATGAGACGAGTGGTCATGTTCATAGTAGTTTGTTGATCCCAACAATCCACAAGGACTTAAGTGCATGTAAAATCTCTTATCCCAAGAAGAGGGCTACAAGTACCTTTTCAGCAAATCCATGGTATGATGAAGAATGCAAGGCAACCAAGAGATCTCTAAAAGAGAGAAATTTGATCAAAGAAAACAAGAAGAAATATGAAACATCAGTACACTCAAAAAGAGAAGAGTATGTAAATGCAAGAAGAGAGGAGTTAATTTCTCTTGGAAAACATAACCCTAAAGTATTTTGGAGAGAAATACAACAAAGGAGAAAGCAGATTGAAAACAATATTACATATGTTCAATTGTTAGAATATGCGAGGCTCCTTTAAGAGCGGGTACATGAGAAATATACTCCTCCCATAGTGAAAACATCAGTGGCACTATTCACAGTGAATGATATCAAGCAAGGAATAAAGAGGTTAGCAAGAAACAAAGCGGAGGACATATACTGGCTTCAAGATGAATTTTTAAAGTGGAGGGTTGATCTCCTTGCACCTCACATAAAAGTAATTTTCAATAGGGTCATCCATGACGAATTTTTGAGAGAATGGACCACCAATGTGGTCATTCCTCTCTTTAATAATGGACATATCAATAACCCTTCCAATTACCACACTATTATGGTCAACCCCCTCATGGGAAAACTTTTTGGGAGAATGATAGAGAGAAGAATCAATCGTTGGGCAAAAGATGAGGGAAAAAGGGAAAAAGGGAAAGCAGGTTTTAGACCTCAGCATTCTACCACTGATCATCGTGTCAACTTTAGACATTTGATAGAGAAAATCTGGGACAAACAAGGTGAGACAACCTATTTTTATTTTATGGAATTTAAGAAATCCTTCGACGCAATGCCTAGAGACAAACTATGGAATTGAATGGAAGAGTTGGGTATCTCAGATGGATATAGAGTGACAATTCACATAATTTATGAGACGATTAGAGCTAAAATCAAAACAAGTGAAGGAATGTCCAAATGTTTTGGTAGTGATATTGGCGTTAAACAAGGATGTCCTCTATCTCCCACTTTTTTTGGTTTATACATTGGTAATTTGGAAGTCTAGTAGAGAAGGACAGATGGAGAGGGTGTCCATCTAGCAAGGTATGTGGTGAAGCTACTTTTATACATGGATGATCTTATTCTAATTTCAAAAACAACACATGGATTTAGAGAACATCTAAAGGCCTTAAAGAACTTTTGTCAGGAGGTAGGGATGCAAGTGAACACTACCAAGACCAAAATAATGATCTTTTCTTTAAATAGAAAAGACAAACCAATCACCTTTCTTTTTTAAGGCATTCCATTGGAGAATCATAGTGAAAGAATACAAATATATTGGGATCAAGACCTCCACTATAAGCTCAGTTGGGAGTCTTGTAGGGTGAAAAGGATACATGGAGGGTGGAGAGCCTCATACTTACTCCAAAATAGGTGCAGAAAAGCGGAACTTTGGGATTGGAAAACCAAAAAACCCTCTTTGGTTTGTTGGTTACACCAATTTTTCTCTATGGTTGTAAAATATGGGGAAGCAACATGTCAACTTGCAGATGGAGACAACTAGAAGGAATTCAGAAGCAATTAATTACTAGCAATATCAAAGTTAAATCCGCGGTCCTGTATGAAATTCTTTTAGCTGAAACATGTACTTTTCCATTGGAGTCGACAATGATAACCAAATTACTAAACTACTTAAAGAAGGTGGAAAACATGGATAACCAACGTCGGTCCAAGTTTGCTATGGAGGAGGAGTTAGGCCATAGGAAGAAAACTTGGAGGAAGAAAAATAAAAAGTGATTGAGTAAGTGGAATGTCAAGTTGCATGAATGTCCTAACACCAAGGAAGAAATAAAAAAGTTCGTGAATGAAAAATTTAGGATTACCACGTGGACCAATCACAGTGGGTGTAAAAAAGCATACTACATCAAGGAGTTTAACCCAAATTGTGATCATAGTGAGAAAACAAATTCAAGGGCAACTATTAAAGGAAAAGAAAGATTGTTAGTTGCACAACTAAGGATGGTTTCACATCACCTTAGATGTGAGACCGGTAGGTACCCAAGGAAGTTTGGGAGGAAAGAACTTGCATATTCTGCAATAAGGGTGTGGTGGAGATGGAGTGGCGCTTTGTCATGGAATGTGCAGCCTACGAGGATATTTGTAGTCAGTATGGAAACAACTTAAAGGTCAACAACATGCACCAACTATTTGACGGGGATAATATCAACCAAATTGTTAGTCTTCTAGTCAAGATTCACAACAGAAGATCCGACATTGAAAAGAGTGGGAAGATGAGATAGGGTTGTTATTCTCTTGGTCCCTTAGGTTGTTCAACCTCATGGGCATCATTAAAATCAATAAATCAATCAATCAATAGAGAGAACACCAAAAATACACAAGCAGTGGACAACAACAACGTGCCAAGATAGTGTGCATAACTTAATATGCACAAACATAGATTTTGTGCAAGTGGCACATAGTTAAAGTTACCATTTTGTTATTTTACTTTTTTGACATTTTGGTACATTGATGATCTATGTAGGTTCAGATATTGGGTATTTTTCACACTTCGTGAAAAAGACACACAGTTTCACTCAAATCATACCTACGAAGGATGATAGGATGTTCAATATATTCGCCAAAAATTGTGGGTGTCCTTGTAAAACCCATTATTAATAGTAGTGAACGCTATTGGGTTTGTCACTAAGAAGAATCTAACTCCCCTTGATGTAATGTAGGAAATTGTACAACTTGGGACAAGTCTATGGATAGGTTGAATAGCGGGAAATTGCCTACTTGTGTAGTAAGATTTACGGCATTCACTACCAAGAAACATGCACTATATGATTAAGAAGCTCTTAATTGGCATTTGAAGATGGGTTTGGTAGAAAAGTGTTAATGGGAATGGAATACCAATTGTCATCACACAAAAACCACTTTCCAGAAAACCTCATATTTTTTTCATTGCAATGTTTCCAAAGGCTTATACAAGGAGTCAAGGACTATGAAAATTGTATATGGTGTAAGAGATCCGCACCACTTTCCACAAAACCTCATATTATTTTCATTGCAATGTTTTTAAAGGATGATACAAGGAGTCAAGAATATGAAACTTGTATATGGTGTAAGAGATACATGTATTTAGATGGGAGACTAAAAACATAAAACACAATAATCTAATTGGTAATTGGGACTCTACAAAATGGGATTGCTTTATTTTGAGAAAAGTGTAAAAGATGAATATAAGTAAAGTGTTAAATTTGAGTCCCCGAGGTGTAGGACAGTCGGTGACGGAGTGTGTT
>JASDQU010336413.1:0-10532 GCA_032191745.1 Picea mariana | reverse complement strand
ATGTTTAATATTAGAATGGAAGGATGATTTACTTGCAAGATGAATGGCACTCTGGTTGTCATGGTACAACATGCTATTCTCCTGTTACTTTCCCAATTCCTCCATAAACCTTTGTAACCAAATCATCTCTTTACTAGCCTCTGTAGTAGAAACATACTATGCTTCCATTGTTGAAAGTGAAATAACCTTTTGCAGTTTTGAAATCCAACTTACTGTTGTTCCACCTACAATAAAAACATACCTTGTGGTGCTCCTCCTTCTATCTGTATCACTTTCCATATATGAATCAACATATCCTTGTAGAACAATGTTTGAACCTCCAAAACATAATGCATGAGTAGTAGTACCTCTCAAATACTTGAGAATCCACTTTACTGCCTCCCATTGCTATTTCACTCGATTTTTCATATACCTAGTCACAACCCCCAATACATGTGCAATATCTGGTCTTGTGCACACCATCACATACATCAATTTGCCAATTGCTGATGAATAAGGGACCCTATACATGTATTCTATCCGCTCCTGTTTCTTGGGACACATTTCCTTGGTTAATTTGAAATGGCTAGCCAAAGGTGTACTAACTGGTTTTTCATTCAGTATTCTAAACCTTTCCAACACCTTCTCTATGTACTCTCCGTGAGACAATGTCAATTTGTGAATTTTCTGGTCTCTTGTTATTCTCATACCAAGGATTTTCTTTGCAGCACCCAAATCCTTCATTTAAAATGAATTAGCTAATTTCCTTTTAAGCACATTTATATCCTGCATGTTAGACCCTATAACAATCATTTCATCTACATAAAATACCACTATAATATAGCTTCCATTTTCTAGCCTCTTAAAATAAAAACATTGATCATAATGACATCTACTATAAACTTGTTCTATCATAAACTTGCCAAATTTCAAATACCACTACCTTGGAGCTTGCTTTAGGCCATACAATCTCTTCTTCGACCCACATAGGAAATGATTGTTCCCTTTGACCTCATACCCATGTGTCTGCTGCATATAAATCTCTTCCTCCAAATTCCCATGGAGAAAAGTTGTTTTACATCTAACTGTTCAAGATGAAAATATTCTACTTCCACAAAACTTAAAATAGTCCTAACTAAAGTCATTTTAAGAACAAGATAAAATATTTCATCAAAATATATACCTTTCTTTTGAGTAAACCCCTTTACAATAAGTCTGACCTTGTACTTCTTTTTGTCTCCATCTTCTTCCTTCAACCTATAAATCCATTTATTTTGCAATGATCTTTTTTTTGCAGGCAACTGAACCAAGTCCCAAGTCTGGTTATTTACCAAGGAGTCCATTTCCTCTTTCATGCCTTACTCCCACTTCCTTTTAGTGTCTACTTGCATTGCCTCTTCATAAATTTCTGGTTCACATAATCAGTCAACAATAAATAATACAATGAAGGGGATTATCATTCAGGGGATCTACTTAACCTAGTAGATATTGTAACAACACTTGTAGGAGTTTGAGGTACCTGTTGCTCCTATTGTTGTACATTTTGATTTTCTGGTACCTTTGGAATTTCATTTTATTTGATTTAATCAAGCACTGTGTATTCTGTGTTTTCCTTTTCCTGTTTCTTTCCCTGCAATTGAGGTTTGTACACCACCTTTTCATTGAATACCACATCTCTAATCCTGATGATTTGTGATTTTCATAATCCCACAAGTGATAATCAAAATCATTAACACCATATCCAATAAAGGTACACTTCTTGGATTTTTCCTCAAGCTTTGTTCTATTTTCTTTATCAATATGGACAAATGCTTCACAACCAAATGTCTTCAAAAATGGGTAGTTTACCTTTTTACTTGTCCATGCCTCCTATGGAATGCCACAATCCAAGGAGCTTGAAGGCCCTCTATTTATTAATTAAACAACAATATCTAAAACATATGCCCAAAACTGTAAGGGAAACCCTGCATGCAATCTCATACTCCTTGCATGTTCCATGATTGTCCTGTTCATCCTTTCTAACACACCATTTTCTTGTGGTGTTCCTAGAATTGTCTTTTGTGTACGAATCCCATGGTATGGACAATAATTATCAAACTCCTTGCTGCAATATTCACCTCCATTATCAGATCTAATACACTTTAAGATTTGTCCTGTCTCATTCTCAACCAAATATTTCCTTTTCTTAAAAGTGTCAAAAACATCAAATTTTTGTCGAATGCAATAAACCCAAGTTTTTCTAGTTGCATCATGTTAGGGACCTAACCTCCATAACCCCTCACGTAGATATAATAATATATTTTCCATGTAATAAAGGCCGATATTAATAAATAAGTCCTAGGAATAAGGAGAATAAGTCAAATGTAATTATACCTAATATAAGCTTCCACTTCTAGAAAAGATCTTCCTCTAGATTGTTCTTTTGGGTAGATAGATTTAGTATAAATAGGATTCAAGGGCATGATAAATATTTTTCTTGAGAATTATTGTAACAGAGCTCTGATTTGCTGAAGGTTGCCCTCTTGAAGAGGCAAGTGAACATTGATTTCCTTTCAATAAAGGTATCATTTTGATGTGCTGATTCTCTATATTCTATTCCATCGATAATTCCTATGGTATTCTTGTTTCTGTTCAATATAACATAACCAGGGGCTTAAGAAGTGGTATCATAGCACTTTCCTGGGCAGGAATTTTGGGTAATTTTTTTTTCCAGGGTAGAGATGTATTCAGACATTTGTAAGCTACAATGATTTGTCATTCATCGCATAAATCCATGGTCATGTAAGCATACACGCAGGAAATACAAGAGGTTTTTAAGCTCACATTGTTGGAAACCCTTGTAATCCCTGTTGGTACCCCTTCGAGTATTAGTGCATTAGAAAACACCTATATACATATTGGCCTAGGTATCCTGAAACCAATTGTAGATCAACCAATCAGTCGCATGACTGCTATAGTGCCATCAAGAATAGAACTTGGGAAGATACTCTCTAGTACTTGGGTAATAAAGTAGTATGACTAAGGGTACAATCTAGCCTCCTTATTGGGCCGAGTACTACTGTTCGACCCTGCATGTATATGAGAGATATATAGAACAGGGCA
This sequence comes from Picea mariana, assembly GCA_032191745.1. Lineage (NCBI taxonomy): Eukaryota > Viridiplantae > Streptophyta > Pinopsida > Pinales > Pinaceae > Picea > Picea mariana. The sequence continues at coordinate 7,451 of JASDQU010336413.1, read as the reverse complement.
AACCCTTGTCTGTAGGAACCTTGAAAAAAAAAACCCTAACCCTTGGGACATAAACAAAACAAACAAGGAACAAACAAGATCTACTATCATGCAACCTTGCCTCCTGTGTTTTGGTTGTGAAATTACTACACATTTCTTCTTGTTAATAATTTGGGCATTTCTCCACTGCAGTATTATTTAGATCAAAGTATAACTCCATAGGAGTAAAAAAAAGTATGGGGCCTTCCCACACCCTTATTTGAGACTTATCCCATTGGATTTATCTTTTCACCCTGATCGCAGTGATACCTATCATTTTTCATCCTTTTTTTTTTCCTATGGTAAGAATCCCCTCCCAACCCCCTTACTTGCAGGGACCTATCCCATTGGATTCCCCATTTCTCCCTGATCATTGTGATACCCTTCTCCCATAACCCCTTTTCTATGCAGAATCACCCACCCCCTTCCTGTACCCCCTTTCACCATGGCCCACACATTCATCTAAGATCTTGAAGCACACCTCAATAAATTGTCATATGATTTTTCCATGGTCTAGAAGGAATTGCAACCACTCAATGTCAATATTTCCACCATAAATTCCTCCATGAATTCCACCATAGAATCCAAAATGGAAGCCCTGAAACATGATATGGAAATCTAGCTTGAATCATTTGCAAGCTATCTCTTATCCAAACTAAATGTACCTGAAGGCATTCCCTCATTTGACCGACCTTTGCACCTCGAAGGTTATACTTTCTCCACTTCCCAAAATTTTATGTCCAATCACTTTCAGCGTGACCTACGCCTTCCTAGAGTGTATGTGAACAAATTTGATGGCTCAGACCCCATGGGTTGGGTCACCCAAATGGAACACTACTTCTATTTGCATGACATTACCGATGAGTTGGCCAAAATTCGTTATGGTGTTCTCCATTTGGATCCTGAATGCTAGAAATGGTGGCAATGGCGTAAGAAGGCACACCAAGGGTATGTGGCTTGGACATAGTTTGTTGAAAAGATTTATGGCCGCTTTGACACTAACACCCATCATTTAGTCCATTTGACCAAGTTGAAACAAATTGGCCCAGTGGAAGAGTTTATAGCTTCCTTTGAGCAATTGGATTTCAAAACGAAGGGCATGACAAATTCTTTTTTCACGGAATGCTTTATTAGTGGCCTCAAGTATGAAATATGTGCCCATGTCCTCATGGCTCACCCCAAGACTTGGTTGGAAGCTACTAAAAGGGCCAAGGAAGCACAACAAGTAGTCTCAAAACACCCTTTATACCTCACCCCAAACCCACCCTTCTTTCCCCTCCTGCCACCCCCCTCAGGATCCAAAAATTGAATCAAGCCAAAATGGTTGAACACCAACTTAAGGGTCTTTGTTATAATTGTGATGACAAGTATTTTTCGGGGCACAAGTGTAAGGAACAATTTTTTTTTATGGCTATGACTAAGGATATTTTTGAGGAAGAGGTCAATGTTTCTCATGTACCCGAGCTACCCCCACCAGCTAATATTCATCCACCCTCTGATCCACCAGAATTTGAACCACATATTTCCATGAATGCACTCACTGGTTTCTCAACTCCCCAAAACCTCAAGTTAATTGGCTACATTGAGAACCAAAAAGTCATAATTCTCATTGATAGTGGTAGCACCCATAATTTTATTCATTTCCACATTTACCAAGAAGTTAATTGTTATATCCATCCAGTTAATAATTTCCAAATCATGATTTCCAATGGGGGTTCCATGAAATGTGGAGGGTGTTGTGAAAATGTGTTCCTACAAATTGGTCAGTAACACCTGAAATCTCATATGTTTTCTATTGACATGTGTGGTTGTGGAATTGTACTTGGTGATGAATGGTTATTCACTCTGGACCCTATCACCATGGATTTCCATAAATTAGCCATGCAATTCCAACATGAGGGCCAACAACACTAGTTCCAAGGCATCACTATTGAAGTTTGAGTGGCTTCAGAAGATATTCTTATTGTATTTGACCAAGACAAAACCATAAATAATATTATGAGATTATATTTGTTAAGACGAACCTATTGTGCCTTTGTAAAATTCATCCCTATTGTTCCTCGGCAAGAAAAATGTAAAATAGAAAGATAAAGTGATAGGACGAACCGAACCTAATTTTAGGCTAGCCAAACTACTATTTATAAGAGAGGCTAGCGCCTCATTTGAACACACACAACACACTAGCTCTACAAATAAGAAGAGGAAGTGCACAAGTATTAGATCAGGGAGAGACCACTGCAACTAGGAGGTGACATTGTGGAGATTATTGGTCTACTTCTCAGTTATATTTTGGTTATGTGGTGCGCTACTCTTACCTACTCAATGGTTAGAGGAGGATCTTCTTCTTTGTTAGTTATCTCTTAGAGAGAGGCATTGATCTTGGCTGGTGAATCTATATTGAGGAAGTTTGTTGGGTTTTTCCCTTAGAGGGTTTTCCCAGGGTAAATATTGTGTATTCTGTGGATGTTATTCTTTCAATGATCCTTTATATGCAGTTGTTGTGCTAATGGTTAAAATTAAAATAACATTAATCTAATTAACTACATAAGATGAAAATTCAACATGGTTTCAGAGTGGGCCTGAAAGAAGGCATTTTCATAACACAAAAGAATTCACCGGAGAATCTAAGAGCATATGAAGACTCCCATAGCCCTAGTGCACCTCTACCTATTGTTATATTCTCAGTTTGACAAAGTTTTGTAAATTGCAACTAGTGTTGCAACTGCTGTAGCTTCTGCAACTGCATAAACCCTAGAAGGTGAAATCATCCACATTGTTGAAGGACGTTGGGAAAAGTGAGATCAATAGAGAAATCACCTTAAGAGGGCACACATATCCCTCAGATCATAATTAAAAAGTTCAAATTTTGAAAAAAATAGTGTTTCCTCTTAAACTCGAGTCTTGTTAGCTATAGAAATGACACTGGAACTGGTCAAATTGGCATAATACTCTTTGGTAAGAACAAAATTTCTCTTTGAAAAGTTTTATATCCTTATTGTATTGTTCAAGCATAGGATGGCACCCAATACCAATCTTGATGAGAAGCTTAAAGGCGATAACAACTTCCGATCATGGAAGTATAGAGTAATGCTCATTCTAGAAGAGAATGATCTGGAAGATTTTTGGAAAAGAAGAAGTCCCAGAACATGATGAAGATGATGGAAAATCAAAGTACAAGAAGAAGACTCAGGTGAAGAATATGTATTGTAAGATCTAGTTGTATTTTGATCTATTAAAGTTATGACTATCATACTAACCATTGGTCAAAATTAAAGTCAAAGTATTAGGTTGATTAAGGTTAAGATTTTCGAGTTTAATTGCATTCCCTAACTCAGATTTTTATAAAGAAAGAACGTTGTCTTAGTACATGGGACAGGTTCAATATAATACTTGTAATCTTAAGTGAAGGAGAATCAAAAGTAAATAAACAACACTCATTCTTGAGAACAAGACTCCAGGTTCCAGGTTTGATTGATTAAATTGATAAGATTCAAATTTGCACATATCAAGTTTGATAACTGCTACACTACAAGTAAAACACTATATTTGTGATAACAATATTTGAAAAGTTATATTATTTTTAGATACAATGAATACTTGGTAGCATGTGAACACTATTGATATAAATGCTTATTGTAATTATTTACTACATATAACTAACATCTCCTCTAGGAGAAACTTCTTGTTTTGTTTCCATGAGGAATGATTGATCACAACACTAGAACAATGTTGTTCTCATTTCTGATTATTGTATTTCTTATTTTGGTTCTTTTTCTAGGTAGGTCACAAGTGATAGATCTGAAGTACATACTACGATGATTGTTCTCTCTATTGTTTTTATTATTATTATAAAGAGTGTTATTATTCTCTACTATTTCTCCCTTGTTGTTCTTGTTCCAGGTAGGTCATGGGTGATAAACCTGAAGGGAGCTATAGTGACAGTTGTAGGAGGAAACATATTAGATGGTCTCTAGTTTAATATCCAGATAAGAAGTTGTATACATGACCTTATACATCCATGTACCAAAGAAGAAGAAGATTCATTAGAGCCAGAAGGGCCTACCTAGAATCATTGAAGTAACTAAGAAGAGACCAGTATGGTCCCATGTCACTTTGCAGGATGCAAAGATATATGGAATTGATGAGACATATCATGAGGAATATATTGCTCCACCAATGGTGAGGGAGGAGGCCCCACCAAGTACCATCTCAGAAGGATATAGAGTTTAAAGGGAGGAGCAACATCCCTAAGACCATTTATAGGAGACTTCGTAAGAAATGAACACATAGAGGGAGCATATGGATCCAAACATTATATAGACTCAGAGGGAGAATGAAGACTTAGAGTGAGATTTATCTCAATGAAATTCAATGGCTTAGAGACTTTCATTCAAAAAATATTCCTTCTCATATTTAGAATGAAGAAATATATGTCCTTCAGGATTGAAAGATAGGTTCCATGAGTTGAGGAGGCTAGATCGAATCTTCAGAGGCTTCGAGGAGATATGAGACCTCCTGGGAAGATTCCCTAGTTTCAGTGACAGAGAAGGAATCTAGTCAGAAGGAATCGGATATGGATATTTTTCCTTGAGACCAGAAGGGAAATCAATGGTGAATTCCAAATTGATCCATAAGATCAAAAATGTTGTTGATGGAAACATAGAGATGTAGAAATTCTGATTTGTTTCCAAAGGATTCTCACAGAAAGAGGGAGAAGACTATGATGAGACACTTTCTTCAATAATCAGAAGAAGTATACATAGAGAACAAACAAGATACATGAGAAGGATTCTCATGTCTACAGATTGAAGAAATATTTGTATGGGCCTAAGCAAAGACCTAGGACATAATATGCTAGATCAGATAGTTACCTGATGATCTTGAACTTTACCAAGAGTAAAGAAGATTCCAACTTGTACTTCAAAGTTGTGGATGGTGGACCAATGTTACTATTATTGTATGTGCATGACCTGTTTCTAACATGAGATGAGAAGCGCATCGTTGATAGTAAGAGGAAACTTGTTGCAAAGTTTGATATGAAGGACCTAGGCATGATGCATTACTTCTTAGGTCTAGAGATATGGTAGATATTGGATGGGACTTTCGTTAAATAAGGAAAATATGCAATGGAGATCCTGAAGAGGTTCGAGATGTTGGATTATAAGGCCATATCTACACTGATGGTGGATAAATTGAAGTTGTTGTGTGATACAACTTCAGAGATAGTGGATGCCACCATATATGGGAAAATGATTGGTCTGTTAATGTACTTGACGAACACGAGGCACGATATATGTTTTGTGGTGAACACATTGAGTCAGTACATGGTTGAGCCTAGACATGTTCACCTGATTATGGAAAAACATGTGATGATGTACCTAAAGGGTACAATTGATTATGGACTCAAATATATCTTAGATCATGAGATAAGATTGCAGGTCTACACAAATTCAGATTGGGAAAGCAGTGCCACATAACGAAAGAGTACATCCAGATATTGCTTCAGTTTGGGATCAGCTGTGATCTCGTGGCTCAGTAAGAAGCAAACATGTGTGATGCTCAATTATGCAGAGGAAATGTATGTAGAATCATGTTCAACTTGTGGCGAAGTAGCGTGGCTTCAGAAGATAATGAAATGATTGTTTGATCTCGATTTGGAGGCAACATTTATCTTTTGTGAAAAGTTGTCAGAGACAAGCTTGGTGTGGTCCAGAAGGATTTTCCCTCGCGAGGGGAAGTGATGTGTTCCCCAGTAGAGGGTAAGTGATGTAGTCCCCAGTAGAGGGGAAGTGATGTATTCCCCGGTATCGGGAAGGATGTGTTCCCCAGTAGAGGGAAGTGATGAGACTCCCAGTAGTGGGAGCTACTCCATCACAGGTTGGTACCCCAACACAAGCTGGTATGCTACCCCAACATAGGTTGGTAGTCCAACACAGGATGGTATGCTACCCTAGTGTAGGTTGGTACTCCAACTCAGGCTGGTATGATACCCCAATGTAAGTTGGTACTCCAATGTAGGTTGGTATGCTACCCCAGTGCAGGTTTGTACTCCAACACAAGTTGATATGCTACCCCAACACAGGCTGGTATGATACCCCAACGCAGGATGGTATGCTACACCAATGTAGTTTGGTACTCCAACGCAGGATAGTATGCTACCCCAGTGCAGGTTGGTACTCCAATGCATGCTGGTATGCTACCCCAATGTAGGTTGGTACTCCAATGGAGGCTGGTATCCTACCCTAATGAAAGCTGGTATGTTTCCCCAATGTAGGTTGGTATGCTTCCCCAGTGCATGTTGGTACTCCAATGCAGGCTGGTATGCTACCCCAATGCAGGTTGGTACTCCAATGCATGTTGGTATGCTACCCCAGCGCAGGTTGGTATGCTACTCCAACGTAGGCTGGTATGTTAACCCTAGCACAGGTTGGTATGCTACTCCAATGCAGGTTGGTATGGTACTCCAGTAAAAGTGCAGAACTTCCTATGATATATAGATCCGTGATTGACAATAAGACAATGACCAAGTGTACAAAAGTGCAAAAGCAATGATGATGATTATGACGAGAAGAATACCTTCCTTTCTAAGAAGGAGTGTTGAAGTTTGAGTAGCTTCAGAAGATATTTTTATTGTATTTGACCAAGACAAAACCATAAAAAATATCATGATATTATATTTGTTAATACAACCCTATTGTTCCTTTGTAAAAGTCGACCCTATTGTGCCTTGACAAGAAAAATGTAAAATAGAAAGATAAAGTGACACATCGGCCTAGACCTAATTTTAGGCTGGTCAAACTACTATTTATAAGAGAGGCTAGCGCCTCATTTGAACACACACAACACACTAGCTTTGCAACTAAGAAGATGAAGTGCACAAGTCTTTGATCAGGGAGATACTACTGCAACTAGGAGGTGAAAATGTTGAGATTCTTGGTCTACTTCTCAGTTATATCTTGGTTATGTGGTGCGCTACTCTTCCCTAGTCAAGTTTTAGAGGAGGATGTTCTTCTTTGTTAGTTCTCTCTTGGATAGAGGCATTGTTCTTGGTTGGTGAATCTATATTGAGGAAGTTTGTTGGGTTTTTCCTCTAGAGGGTTTTCCTAGGGTAAATCTTATGTATGTTATAGATGTTATTCTTTCAGTGATCCTGTTGAAATTACTGATACAAATGAGGGGGGGGTGAATCAATTGTATTTGAGCTTAAAATTTTTTAAGTCTATTAAACATTCTTAAACTTTCTTCAAGTGATCATCAACATTATACAGTATATGGATAGTAAAAGTAAAAGGCATCAATCACACATAAGGTATACACAGAGACAGATTTTCACGAGGAAACCCATAAAGGGAGAAAACCTCTTCTTCTTCGAAATGATAGGTAGTCTTTTAAGTTCTGTACATCATCTTTAATTGAGCACCAACTCAATGTGA
>JASDQU010336411.1:1307-12619 GCA_032191745.1 Picea mariana | reverse complement strand
TTATGGGTTTTTCCCAAACTTTTCAGATAGACACCACCAAGGGACCTTGACCAAACTATTCTTTAGGAATTTGAGATATGGTGTAACATTTTTCATCTAGCTGGAGCAATAAAGAAACTAACCTACATGCTAACCTATCTTCCTATGACAGTTAACCCAGATTAAACAGTTGGGTTAAGAAATTACTCTACCTAGGGGCTATCTGACCAGGATTAGACAGTCTGTTCAGATTTATTCACTAATCTAACCTAAGGGATATCTGACCAGGATTAGACAGTCTAGTCAGATTTATTCACTACCCTACCAACATTAAATTTAAAAAGAACTTGGACATGCTTGAAAGGTATGACCAAGTTACTATTATTGCATGGGGCTTTCATTTCAATTCTTTTATGCCCTCTTTTCTTTTTCTTCTTTTTCTTTTTTCTTTTCCTTTTCTTTTTTCTTTTCTTTTCTTTTTTATTTTCTCAAATTATTTGCAGAATGAAAAATCATTTGTCAACAAAAATACTAGAAACAAATAATATCTCAGTCACCAGTTGATCCCCTAAATTATAGGGTGATAACAGCGGCTCCACCTGGGGATGGTACTTGCCCTGTTAAGTGCCAAGAATCCTGGTTCCTGTCATTCTGAACAAATCTGTCTAGTAGCCTTCATTGGTTTTATTCTCAAAAAGGGAAAAACAATGATCAACAGCTTAGGGCCTTCTCTTCAGGCTTCAACCAACTGACTAATGTTCCCCGCTCCATACTTGCCATACCTCTAATCCCATGAAATAATACATTAATCTAATGTCCTTCATCTCAAACACACTAGATAAATCCAATTTTCACCCTCCAATAAGATCCTCTGTACCCATGAGAAATAATTAATCAATGTATAGGACCAATATGAGAGGATCCTCTCCAACAAGTATGAATTATAGGTTAGGATCCACCTCACTCTTTGTAATTCCCATTCTCTGCAAGTATCCATCAATCATGGAATACCACACCCTGGGTACCTATTTGAGTCTGTACAAGTCTTTATCAAGACTACACACTTGAGAATCCTCCCATGTACCTCAAAGCCCCGAGGTTTCTCTACATATACTTCCTCCTTAATTATCCCATTGAGGAACCTTGTTTTCACATCCATCTTATGTATCCTCCACCTCATAATTGATGTAATAGAAATTACAACTTGAATTGAAGAATACCTGGAGACTAGAGAAAATGTCTCCTTGTATTCCACTCCTTGTTTTTGGGAGAATCCTCTCACCACAAACCTCACCTTGAAATTTTCTATGCTACCATATGCAAAATGCTTGATCTTGTAGAGAACTATGGAACACACAACTGAATTCCCCTCTGGTCTCGACACTATGTACCAAACATCATTCCTCATAATAAAGTTGTAATCCTCTACCATGGCATCCCACCATACCTTTTGATCTATTGATTTCTCAAAAATGGAAGGCTCAATATCAATGATTCTACTCATAGTTCCATATAGTTCAAAAACTTGTTCATAGGCCTTCGCTCTCTTATCGCACTCCTCGGAGCCTCACCAAAATACCTCATTCTTTTCAATAGCCACATGGGTCTATTAACATGAATGGAAGGGGATAAGTCCTCCTCCCCACATGAAGTATGGAATTTTGACTGTTTCTCATCCCTCAAATCCTACTGCTCCTCGTACTCTATCACTACTGACTCATAAGTACTCCTAGATGTCAAGTTCTCCTCGAACTTAACATCTCTTCTAAGAATTGTCTTTTTTTTCATTGGAATGAAGATCATGTAATCCTTTGAGGTCTCACTGTACCCCACAAATATACCCCTATGTATTGAAGCCTCCAACTTCATCCTCTTCTCCATAGGCACATGGATGTAAACTAGACAACCAAATATCCTGAAATGACCAATATTGAGAATGCTTCCTCTACATTCTTGTCCCCCAATATCACGTGAGCTCTCTTATTCTACACATACACTGTTGCGTTATAAGCCTCTACCCACAGAAACATAGACAACTCCCAGTAATGTATCATAGCCATGGAAGAACCTATGATTGATTGATTATTTCTCTCTGCAACCTCGTTCTATTGAGGGTTCTATGAGACTTTCAACTCCCTCTTGATTCTTGTATCCTTGCAGAAATCCTTGAATACATTGGAGGTGTAATATCCCCTATTATACGACCTGAAGATCTTGATCTTGTTACATGTCTAGTTCTCTACCTGAGTCCTAAAATATATGAACCAACTGAAGACCTCATCCTTCATCTTCATAAAGAAGATCCAATTTTTCCTAGAGAAATCATCAATAAATGCCACATAGTATGACGATCCCTATAATGATGCTACAAACATAGACCCATTCACATATGAATGAATAAGATCCAATATCCCCTTGGACCTAATATCATTTCTAGTAAATGCATCCTTGGAATTATTTCCAAGTGCATATCATGTGCACACTCCCTATTGTGCAATCCTGATATCTGGAAGACCTATAACAATCCCCCTTAGAATCAACAACACCCTGTAGTGTAAGTGTCCCAACTTCCTATGCCAAAACTCACATAGGTTTTCACTCTCATGTAGCAAGTCCTGAACATTATTACCCTATAAAATGTACAAATTTCCTTCTCTAACCCCAGTGATCACTGCATTGTTTAGGTTAGATTTATCTAGACGTATGAGTACCTTCCCTCTCTATATAGTAACAAAAAAATCCCTTTCCTCCATAACTAATATTGAAAGAAAATTCTTCTTCAAACATAGTACATAAAGCACATTCTCGGAATATAACAATCCTCTTGACTTAAGTTGGAATGCAATTGTTCCCTCTCCCTTCACTTCATACTTAACATCATCACAAATTTTCACTTGAAGATCCATGTCACTATCCATTAGACTGCTAAATAAATCCCATGATTTTGACATATGACTAAATGAACCATTTTCCAAGAACCAAGCACTCCTCGATGTTTTTTTGGTAGAAAGGCAAGAAACCAATGAGTAATCCTTCTCAAACTTCACTACAAACTCACCAAGTTGTGTCTCTGTTGATGTTGTTTTCTATGTCTTTCCATTACCCTTATTCTTCGCCACTTCAACCTATGTATTTACATGACTGTCACCACTGCAACCAACATATGTATGGGAATGTTACTATTGAAACCTATGTATACGTGAATTTTCTCAAATAAACCCACGTATGTATGCTATTGTGCCTTATGTGACCTGTGTACACCCCTATACACCTGCAAAAACTTAATGTTTCCTCAGTATGATTGTTACCTTGAAATCTTTCCTTTGATTTCCTCCTGCTAGTTATGTATCTGCTACAGATATAGCTTCCCTTCAAAGAACATGCTTTGGTACCATGTTAAAATCTCTCCTACTCAACATGTGACTGTTAATTCTGAATAAATCACTTATTGAATTAAATTTCGTATGAGTAATCAACTAGACATGCATCAGAATCATAAACAATGAAACCAAAATAAAGCACACATAAACACTGATATTTTTGGGTATACACCCATAGAAAAACCCTAGAGGGGAACTAGTGTCCACAATGATTTTATTATGATAAAATCAGGGATCTTATAATAGGGATAATGGCCCACTGAGATAAATACAACTACAGACAAAACTAGCAAATCTTGACCTATTGTATGAACTAGAACTGCATGTGTTTTGAGGTTTACGATACTTTTATTTAGCAAACCTGCATATGTACATGACTTTATCCACTAAGATTCGCGTACACATACATAAATCATGTATGGAAAAATTTGTATGATGTGACAATCTCCTATGGCTTCTTCCAACTAAAACCCACCCACAATACCTCTATTCTCTCTTCCTTTTTGACTTGATCTCTAGATGAAAGTATTGCTTCACCTATCCAAGATCTTGAACCAAAGTCCTTCGTGATCCAATCTTGTTGAAAGTAAATCCTCTATTTTCAAGAATCTCATGTATCAAGTGTACTCCTCCTTCACCCTAGCCTTTCTTTTACAATGGTGAGTTACAATCTATTTATAATCGCACTTGAGATTTATATTGCATGAGAAAATTGGATGCTAAGTACTTTTAGCATTTCCCTCAAATAAATCAATTAACTAATTACATAATTAATTAATAAAAGAAATTTACTTTAATAATTCCTTTAATTAAAGTAAATTCAAGAGTATAAGGATTTGGATGATTTCCGCATGTCTATACACATAGAGTTGTGTGGAAATACCTTTATGATGCTACCACTAACAAAAACATGTATTACATGTGAGGGGACTATGGATTCGATGGAGGAGAGTAATTTTTTGAGACATTCAATCCCTACTTACAATATCCAACTTGAGGATATCTTACTAATGGAAAATCCATGAATAATGTTTCTTAGATAATGGATGACAATGGGAGAGTCTCCTTCAATAGTTAATTTTTGTATTTCTTCCCTGATGGCAATTGAGAGACCTTGATTTATAGTGCCAAGTTCCACTTTATTGTTAGTGGTGATTCCTTTTCCAACTAAGTATATTCTAAGGATTGTTCCTTGATGGTTCTTGAAGACCCCACCAAAACCTACAAGGCCTGGGTTTCCTTTGGACGCACCATCAAAGTTCAGTTTAACAAAGCCTACTATTGGGTGGGGGAATTCATAGGGTGAATTGGAGCTTGAAGCATGATGATGATGTTTTAAGAATTGAGAGTTAAATGATATGTCCAAGGATTGTAAAAGAATGGATTCCTCTTTGTTACAATTCCAATATTGAATAGACCAAGGATTATATATGATTGTTTCTTTTATGAACTTAAGAATTTGATGCCATATTTTCTCATTGGGAAGGATGATATTCTTGAAGATTCTTTTGTTCCTTTCTTTCTAGATCCCCCAAACTAGAAATCCTGGAATCACAGTCCATGATCATGAGAGGATGGGGTTAGAGAAGCCTATATGATTCCATTCTTTGATGGTTGAAGTTATTTTGTTGTTGTCTTGAGAGATTTTCCTGAATTTCATAGCTCTTATGTCCCACAGAGAGGAGGAAAAACTACAATTACTTAGCAGGAGTTCCATAGTTTCTCCTTCATTTTTGCATAGGTGGAATAATGTGAGGCCTATAAAGCTGCATTTTTGTATATTATCCAAGGTAATAATTTTATTCTTGAGGAGTAGACAAAAAAAAAAGAGACCTTAGGAAAAATATTTTGGTGCCAAACAAGTTTCCAGGAGTTTTAGGGGGGCGATTTTGCTGAGATGCAATCAAGATGTAAACTTCTTTGATTATGAATTTTCCAATGGTGTTGTGACCACAATGAATTTTGTTTTTCCCTTCTTGGTGAGTGATTTTTTGATGTTCGATCTCAATACAAAATAATTCCCAAAGGGTTTGGAATTAGGGAAAGACTCTAGGCCCATTGGGGAGCCAATATCTCCATGGATTTATTGCTTGAGATTCATTCCAATATTTCCATATCCATATATTTCCTTGACGAGTAAGGTGATATTTTAGGGGAGATTGGTTATCATTTTGACTTTGTTTTGGAAAATGTTTCCAAGAATCTCCGTAGAACGTAGTATGATGTCCATTATGCACTACCCATAAGAAATTTTGTTGGATGATATATTTGTTTGACCAAGTTTTATTCCAAATGATAAAACCTGTAATGTTACCCTTCAACCTTATGATATTTTGATTTTCTATGTGGGGGGTATATTTTTTGTTTCCAAATTTTACCGCATAGATCGTCCTTTCTTTGAAGCCCCCTCCACCATGTATTATCTCCTAAGATTGATTAAATAGTTTCCAGGTCATGATGTCCTAGTCCTCCTTCTGATTTGGGCTGAAAAAAATTGTACAAGTTGACTAAATCCCAATTGTTTTCCTTTTTTTTCTCCTCTCCCTAGGAAATCTCATTGGATGTGTCTGCCAAACTTAATAATGGATTTATGTGTTGCAAGAATAGAGAAAATATAGAGGAGCATAGCTTAGAGCACCGATTTTAGGAGGACTATCCCAATTGGAAGATTTAGAGACCGATAGGTCTAGTTAGACAACTTCTTTTCCATTCGAACAAGAAGGTATTCCAAAGAAGTGTTCCTCAATGAATTGGTTTTCAGAGGGGAAACTAGATATTTAGTGGGAATAAATATTCTTTGCAATCCGATAATTATAGATATATTCTTTTGAATGTCGATTTTAGTATTGAAAAAGAATATTTGGGACTTGTGATAATTGATATTAGTTATAGAGGCTTCCATGAAATATTCTAGAACCATTTCAATTTCATATGCTTCTTTGACTTTTGGGGTGCCCATTATCATTGTATCATCTAGGAAGTGTTGATGAGAAACCAAAAAATAATTTCCACGGGGAAGAAATCTAGTATTTTTTCTTTGCATGAGTGAAACTTTGAGAGTTTGGTCTAAAACCCTCGCCATGAAAATAAAGAGGAAAGGGGAGAGTAGTTAACCTTGAAAAATACCTCTGGAAGGGGAGAAGGTGGATGATGATGAGCCATTGATAAGGATAGAAAATAAAGACGAGGAGGTGAGGTACATGATCCAACCAAACCACTCAGGAGAGAAACCAAAGGCAAGGAGAGATTGATGCATGTATTTCCAACTAATTTTATCAAAGTATTTGGACACATTTAGTTTGATAAAAATTCCAGTCGATTTAGAATAATTTAAAGAGTGGATGGTCTCATGAGCTATGATAATTTCATCCAGAATTTGTATTCCTTCAACATACCTTGTTTTATCTAGGATATTAAGTGAGTGTTGGTTTTATTTATATATATATCCTGTCTGAGTTCGTATTGAGTGTCCTGGTTCATGTATGTTCGGGATTCCAACAAATCCTCTAAAACTATCGGCCCTCCTGGTAAACCAGAAGGCAATGCAGTGTACAGAGTGCATCGTGCCATCTCACTCGAGATAGTATTAATGGGAGGCTGCAATACTCATGTGTTTAAGGTGTAGGATTGAGTAGGATATCTGAGAACTGTGAGTTGTGATTTCTATTATAACTGATTAATGTACTGCAATATCACTTATGATTAAGAAGGAAATATAACAACTCATTCATTTAGCATATAAATATATACTAAAGAAAATAAAGAAATACATGAATCCAATCACATAATACATGTGTTACCCTGGTTCACCCCCCCTAGGCTATGTCCACAAAGATTTGACTCTCCGCTCTTTTATTATAGTCATTCTGACGCCACATCTCTGTACGCTTTACAACTCTTCTCAGTCAGGTTGAGATCTATTATGAGGTGGACCAGATTGCACTAGGCTCCACAGCCTACGATCTAACCCTCAAGATCTACCCTCCTCAGTCCTCTCTAGCTCAATAGCTTACAAAATTAGGTCATACAATGAAATATTAGATAGCATCTGCTTCCTCACATCTGACTCTTCATATTCTTCTCTCTTTTTCATTCAGCAACTAGTAACTAACTCCTTTTCTATGAGACCTAGGTATCTATATTTATATGTTTCTGGCTCATCATCCATTACAATAAATTGAAAAAACCATAACCTTAACATCGTTAGGTCTTCCATGCATGCACGTGCTACTTTTCCTTCCAGCTATTACTTTCCTCATGCATGCCTTTTTTCCCAAAATCTCCTTTATTTCTTCTTTGGCCTACTTCCAACAGGCCCCCAACACTGACATGTGTCTCTTCCTGAGCCACCTATCCTTTGTGCACTTCGTCGATCTCCCTGGTGATTTCCTGGAACTTCTCGTTGAGCTCTACTACTTATGTTTGAGCCTACACGGTCTTCTCCTTGAGTGTGTATACTGTTTGGACTTCAATATCATCAATGATCAACCCTGTGCACTCTACCTGGGTTTGTGCCATATATGTCTTGGCTTCCTCTACTTGTGCAATGACTTCTGCTACTCGCTCTTGAAGTGGTTCCATTGGAGCCTGATGCTCCTTCTTATGCATTTTCACAGTAGTAAGTTCTACATGTAGTTTCTTCATATCCGACAACCCTTTGACGCACTTCGTGATGAGAATTGTCTTCTGCCTCAGCTTGAGGTCCTGTATAGATGTTCTTATCCTTTCTTCTTCCTTGTCCCACCACTGGACTTGCTAATCCTCTTCTAGCTTCGTCCACAATTGTGTTGCTTTATCAAACAAGTTGGTTGTTGTGCTGACCTGTTGATCTATCTCATGTAGTTGTTCTGTTAGCTCTTGCTTACTTTGATCCCTTATCTCTAGTGTAGTGGTAGGTGTGAGTTTATCGTGAATATTCTCGATCCTCTTCTGATATTGATTGATTTCCTATGAAATCTAATCAATCTTTTCTGTTGCTATGAGTTCGGCCCTCTGCATGGTTTTTGGAATATTCTCATAAGTTCCCGCCACTTTTTGTTCCAATCCATTCATTCGCTCCCTCTCCTCTTGGGTCTCGAGCATGACCTACTCATATATCAATTCCAGCGTGTCCCATTTATCCTTTTCCTACTGTAATTAGACTGTGTTTGTGTGTGCACGAGCCTGTACTTCTTGGGTAACGCTAACCTGTAATTTGTGTAGAGCTTTGGATGGTATCTGCGACAATACCAATTGTAGTTGAGCTAAGTCCTTTAGGGGTGTCTTCCCATGATCTCGTCCATGCATAGCATGTTGGGTGTAATGTGGAATGTTTCACTCAGCTGCGGTATTGTGTGGACTATATCTCGCTCACTTTCTTCAGTTTCATCTCCTGTATATGATGTTGACAACCATGTTCCTATGATGTTTCCCACTACCTGTGCTTCCCCGATATTCTTGAGGAACTGTCGCATTTTTTCCATATTTTCTTGAATTATTTCCCTATGGTGCACAACATTGGAAAAATCCTTGAATGTACAATCCTGAAACATTTGGGCTATCATTTATGCATCATCCTCCGTGATCATGTATTCTGGAGGTGCTCTCTGCACCTTCATATTCTTGCTTGCACCACCCATCTGAGTAGTTGGTCTCTTGGTTAGGCCTAGTTCTTATGGATTGGGACTTGGTGTATTCCCCTACACTACCTCAACCTATTTCTATTGTACTTGGGCTAGCTTAGTATTATTCTTCTTCCCCTTCTGGGTCCCCATCTTAGTTGTCCCTTCTCGTCTTCTTTTTTTCGGTCTGGCCGTCCTTCATTTCTTGGGCACTAGGACTTCCCGAGTCTATGTTTCTTCATGTCCTGTCTCCTCTTCTTCTATCCTTGTAGGTATGTCTGGGTGAGGACTAGGATCTTCTAGTCATATTCCCAGTCTTTGATGACTGTTATCACCACTTTTCAGGGATAACTAGGAGATCATGTCTTGAGGCCCATAGGTCCTAGACATGGAGTACCAAGAGTAGGATTGACTCGAGCATGTCCCTGGAGGGCCCACCTTTTTATTCTTCCATCATATTTATCTTTTTATCAGCAACAACAACCATCACCATCAGTTTGGTACTATATCAAAAGAGGTTCTTGCATCATGAGGTAATTAGTCCAGGTATCATGGTATGTGTTGCATTTGATCATTAAAACCTTTAAATGTATGCATCTGATTCCTTTTATTTCTAACGACTTCTTGGATATTACATTTGCCCACTTGACCATATTTGGGGGGATTGACAGGGTGCCCTAGTAAGCATGTATCTGTAGGTTTTGGTTTTCCACTGGGGGGATTTCTGAAAAGCCATTGTCTGCTCCCATCATAGCACCACTTCTTCATCTTACTTCCCGCTCACTTATCCCATTCCTCTTGTCTAGGCATTGGGTTCACCTATTTTTAGGACTGCACCTTACCTCGTGGGATGAAGGGGCTAAAGGCCCAAGAGGTAAAATCAAGCTGGTAAAAGATAAAAACCTAAGAATAAAACCTCGAGATTCTTTGCCTAGGGATCCTTGAGAAAGAAATAAAAGGATTCTCAACAAGAAACAAGAGGGACCAAGAAAAATAACAAAACAAGACCCAGTCAAAGGATAGGGGGTCTCATCATGAGCCATCCTATTAGGACCATGGGTACCTAGCAGTATGACATTGCCACTAGCTGGTTACCACTCCAGGGCAGTCACTCTTGGTTGCATGGACAAGGGAAAGGGGGTCTCATCACGATACAACATTCTCATCTTTGTAAAATTACTTGTGGGTAACACTGTCATCTCTGGTCACCATGCCAAGGCAATGTCCCCTGATTAGCTCTTGAATAAAAAATGAATAAAATAATAAAAGAATCAAAAGAATAAAGGAAAGAATAGGCTTGAAAAAAATGCATCTGTGACAGGGACAACTCGCCTTCTACAAAGGCACCCACAGGCAACACTTTTTCATCCTTGGCCTTCACTACACCCACATGCTTGGACATCCCCTGACCACATCACCCACTTACATGGCTTGGATGAGGTCTTTTTGAGAACTTTCCTTTTCCTTTGGACACTAGCCCAATAGGACGCCTTATCTCTTTTTTCAGACTTGTATTGCAGGCTTGTGTAACGTCTTTGAGCTATTAATTGATGTATTAGGGATTTTCTGCATATGTTTAATAATATTGATGATGATATGTGATTGAAATTACTATGATCCCTGTGACTGATGAGCCCATGGAGGGCATAGCCTTTGATGTGTAGGACCATGCCTGATGGACAGGTACCATTTGGACCGGTACACATGGGGAGATGATTAGTTCGAACCTCCATGGGGCTGAAGATCCCACCAGATGGATGTTGAGACCCCATCAGGGGAAAAAGATAGGAAAGAGTTTGATTAGAGACTTTGCAACAGAGAAGAAGAGGACATTCCACCAGAGGCACCCCGACACAGTTGGACCTAGGGGAATTGACCCATTTTTAGTGGGATGTTAGCTCTAGATGGCCTAGGATGTCACCAGGAGGCTTATGATGTCATCATGAGAGTGTTGGCATATGGACAGGGTAGTTGGCACGTGTGGCAGCTTGGAGGAGCCCAAAAAATGGCTAAGGCCTTGCTTCAGGAGGCTGCACTTTCCCTAATAAGGGATAACGTCACCCTAGAAAGGGGTGACGTCTTACCTTTTTTCTTTATTAGGGTTTTTATTTGAAAATTTAATATAAAAACAATATGATTTGATATTATGGCCTTTGTTGCACCTCTTTCGTCACCTTTGTGAGCAAAATAGAGGTGCTTGCAAGCTCAGTTGGGTTTGCTGAGCAAGACAACTGCAAGGAAAAGGGTTAGAAAAAGAAATATAAAACAACAACTAAGAAATAAACTAAGAAATAAAATTACAACTAAATTTATAAGCATAGGGACATAGAGACAAAAAGAACAATGAGACCCA
>JASDQU010336406.1:0-12597 GCA_032191745.1 Picea mariana | reverse complement strand
TTCAAGAAATCATTCACAATATGAGTAAGGATTGAAAACATTAAGCATGTAACTTAGCTATGAAATTCATCTAACTACAGCAAGATAAAATTCATCTACAACAAGATCTAATCTAAACATGTACTTGAAAAAGAACACAAGGAAAGAGTGTACTAGTTTGGCAAAGGGGGCCCTCCAATGCTTCACTGGTACACTTGAGTTGACTCAGCTAAGAAGGAACTCCAGTAGCATTCAAATCATCATATCATAAGCATTCATAGGAACAAAACACAGAGCTGATCTTCAAGAGTGCAAATTCTCAAGTTTCTTCATTCATATCAAGATTGTCTTACTAGTTTAAGCTTAAGAGTATTTATACAAGAGTATTAAAACTAAAAATGCTAATAATTCTCCTAAATATCATGATTAGAACCATAATATCCTAGGAGGGTCGAATGCCTCCTTCAGATCCACAATATATGGTCAAATCCCACGAAAATCCAAAACTGTCCAAGATTTAAGGCTGAAACAGGGTATTTTCTGTTGAAGTGGCCCTGTTTGACCAGCGTTGACCGGACATCTGGAAGGCTCAGATTTCGAATATGATAGCTTATTATTCATCCTTGTACATCAGGGAACACGACCCAAGCTTTATATTTCACCCAGGTGTCCTGCAAGTATACAAACCACGGAGCTTTTACGGGATTTAGTCAAATCCTGTAATTTCTAATAAATTTTCAATTTTAATGCTAAAATTTAGAAAACTCAATTCTTAAGCTAAAGAATGACAAATATACCTTGCATAGGATGTTTCAATGGAAAATATGGAATGAAATGAAGCCAAATGGATGGATAAAGAGGCAAAAGTATGGTTTATAGAGAAAAATGGAAGCACAAAAATGGACTCAACATTTAGTATCAAAACTCCATCCCCAGAAGGAGCAAATGTTAATCTCTAATTTTGTCTTGGTTTAGTGATAAACCCTTGTCCTAAACCCTCCTTACCCATTATTCATCTTCTGTTTTCAGTCAATTTCAATTTTTTGATTTTGGTATTTTGTGGTTTGAATTACAGTCTTTGATAATTTATTTAAGTTTGATTTTGAAAACACATTGTTTAAAATTGAGGTGTCTCCTTATATGTCGTTTGAATTACAAATTTTAAAATTTTTGCTAAGTTGTTAAATGTGCTACGAGAATAAGCCTATTCTCATAGTGCCAAATAATCATGCCATGATATGCGCTTGCCATCCCGATTTCATTATGATGTCACGAATCGTGGATTGAGAGTTCGTATGCGTCCATGAAAGCTTGGCAATAATTTCCAAATCCGATGGTTTCAGAATCTAATTGTTGTGTACACATGCAAGACTCATTTCAAATTACCCGTTGCTTGATGATCATTATATGTTACTTGTTCGAGTTGGCTTATTTCAGGCTTGCAGTGAGGAATGCAGGTATCCATTCAAAAAAACGGTATACACTAACAATTGGAGGTGGCGAATTTGGAACCCGAGGATGACAGTTGCAGAATTGTGTTTGATGGTACCAAAGAGGAGCGGACAGGTTGCCAGAATAGAACCAGAAGGTGCAGAACTTCTTGAAGCCTATCCTCAAATGGCTCAAAGGTTCAGAGACGCCAGGTGGTTTGAGTTTCTCACAACTTTTCAGGGTTACGATGAGCAGGTTTCCATGGAGTTCGCTCTAAATTTTGATGGTCACGAGGTCGAAATCAGTAAGATGTTGATGCTAGTGACAGAGAAAACTATCGCAAAAGCTTGCAGTCTCGTGGTTGGAGGGGAAAGATGGTGGAAGAAAGAGTACGTGGTTACTAAATTTGTAAATCAATTTCTTCTTCCAGATAAGCAGAATCCAGATTGGAGAAGGGGAATACCTCACAGCTGGGTTTGACCCGAATGGTACACTGCTCTGGTCGTGATTCACAGGTACATCACCTATGAAGGAAGGTTTTCATTGGTCTATATCTACCATATCATAATACTAATGCACTTAAATGGTGATTACCCTTTAAATATCCCTTATTTTTTGCTTAAAATCTTGACAAAGATGTCCAAGAAAGTGCAGTCACTTTCTACCAATGCTAAAAGCAGTCTTTTCATTCAAGTTTTGATTAAAACCCTAGTCATGTCTACTTTGAATGAAATACAGAAGCCCTGGAGCTGGCTCACGAAATCCTTAAACCCTATCACTCAGTCCAATAAGCAGAAGAAAGGTAGAGGGAGGGACACCATCAAACAGAGCCGAGATATGTCTGATGAAAACCCTATGAAAGATGAGTCTTCTGATATCAAGGTGACTAGGAGGAGCAGAAGTAAAAGACCTAGATGGGATCCTGAAATTGAAACGTTTCTTGAGGAACATGCTAAAGGGGAAATAGATTCAGATAATGATCTTGCTACTCAAACTACAGTCAAGCTTGAAATGCCATCAACCAGCAAAAGAAGTGTTGCAACCAAAGGGAAAAAGGTTAAAGGTGTGTGTGTATCACAGAAACCTTGAAGAAANAAGTATAGGCTGAAGTCAAAGGCAATGTTCAATCCATCAATCAAAGAAGAAAACACCATAATCATAGAAGATGATTCTGAGAATGATGAAGTAAGTACAAGGAAAAGGGAAAAAAGGACCCCATTGCCGAAGAAATCTTTCATCAAAGGAAAAAGAATACTTACACCACCTACAAGACCTATAACAAGAGCCTCAACTAGATTATAAAAAGATAAAGAGATGGCTAAAGGCATCAGTGAATTCCCTGAAGAAAAATAGGATTACTTGGAAGACTTAGATCACTTACCAGTTGTACCTGGAGCTTTAGATTCATCAAGTTCCGAGGAAGAACATAGCTAAGAATTAGTCTCAAAGTACCATGTTAAAGCCAAGGAACCTAGTGTTTCCTTAAACTTGAATGAAGCTGTACCTTCTGAAGAATTCTCAGCATTCAGAGTTAAGATTAGAATTGATAAGGAAAAGATCAAGGAATTTCAGAAAACAATAAAACAATTAAAGAAGGAGAAGGCGTAGATAGAACAGTGGAATGCTTGCCAGCAAGAAAGGATTCAAGGTCTTAAAAAGAAGAAGAAAGAGAAAAGGGCATTGCTTAAAGAACTCAGGGAGATTAATTTCAGACTCTACTGGCACAATGTTGTGCTAACCACAAAGCTCAAGCAGAAAAATGCCAAAGCTGCTGCGATTATATCCTAAAGGTAACATGGAGATTTGTTACAATCATGTTTAAATGTTTTCCAGAAAATATGGCAAAGCCTACTCGTTTTGGTCAATGAAATGCTAAGACTTTGATCTGTTTTATAGAATCAAACAAAATTCTTATTTTGTAGAGTCAAATGTAATGCTCGCAATAATTGTTATATCAAGTTGTTGAGCTGTGATCTATTTTGGGGTAGTAGAAGCTCTTTTTGTGTGAAATACCTTAGGAGTTAGATACTTTCGATTCTAGTCATTAAAGGTTGTACTAGATGATAGGATCTGAAGTTTTATAGATAGTTTAAATAGACAGAAGAAAGACCAGGTTAAGGTCGAAAAATTGGAGATCCAGAGAACCTTTTTGTGAAACTCATTGTAAAAGGCATTTATGTTTAATTGACACTTAATAGCAAAGGCATATGGATGGTTAGACCTTATTTTTTCTACTCTTTTATTTCTTTATTCATGCTTGGATTTATTATTTAGATTGCAATGCATTTTGATTCTTGACTGTTAATTTATACAGTGAAAATTTTGTTGTAGAGATAATTTTCAAGTTATGATATCAAGCTGATAGTCTTGTTTCTTTATTATATAATGAGACGAGAACTCTTGTGAAGTTGACAAATTGAAGACTTCATCTTCCTTTTTCTTAAATTGGTTTAGTCCATCTATGTGTCTACCTATTATTCAGCCAGTGGGATATGCTATGTTTTGATCTTGATTTTCATGTCATGCTGTAATCTTAACCCAGTTTTCAACCACCCTACAAAAACCAAATCATAAAACCTTAAAAATACTTTGCAATAAATGAATTATGCCCTAGCTTTCTCTCTCATAGTCAAGTGAAACTTTAGGGACTAACACCAACCATGCGAATGCCAACTCATTTTCTAGAAGATTCGCTTCTAGAACCTTCGTGACCTCTTTCTCTTTTCCAAGCTTTGAAACAGGTTCGTACCCTACCTATAGAGAAGACTGCAAACAATTTGCACCCTAATTTTGGGTTGCCTGCAAGAATGAAGGGTTTTTACACCATGTAATATAGGTAGCCTACGAACTCATCTTAAAATGTGTTTTTTGGAAGGAGACAAAAGTCACTTTTCTCAGGCAAAAGGTCCTTGTGGGAGCCTGAATACATCACTTGTAGAGACATCACCAGAGTGACCAAAATCATGTGTAACAGAATGCCCCCCAAAGTATGAGGCTGGAACTTGTGACAGTCAAAATACTTTGTAAAATGTGTGTGTGTGTGTGTCAGAAATAAGGAGCGCACCTAATCGGAAACTTGTAAAAAACCAAGCATCTACAAAATATAATACCAGTTCTGAGGTAGGCATTCCCATGCTCAGATCACAAATGAATGGAAACATAAACCTAGGTCATGGCCACCAATCATACACCGTGGATCCATGCCATCAAAATGCTACATAGCCTCCCAGGAATACATTGTGGATCTATGCGAGAAGACTTGAATTAAGACGACATAGCCACATGACATACAAAGTGGATCTATGTGCCGACACAAATCATACATACTCCATCGCAACCTAGATCAAAAAAGATGAGACCCAGGGTCTTCAATCCCATCACCTGAAAGTATGAATCTAACCATGTGATTACATGTGCTGAAGTCGAACATGGTAGAAACCACTTGATTACCGGTCATTGATGAAAACCGTTAACAAATGCGAGGGAAATCACCATTGATGTCAATGACTCCCAAGGTACCAAAGTACAATCCGAACGAATGTGAATGCATGGGCTGAAGTCGATCACTCGGTGGAATCTATTGATCAGGGATCAATGATGTGAAATCCCTGTCGAAAGCGAAGAGACCTACCATTAAGGCATGCAGGTTTCAAGGTACTAAATGATTTCTAAGTCCCATTTTCGGATAATGAGTTGGAGTCGACGGAACAAGACTCGTCACAGGAGGGCCTTGATGTATCCCCCATCAATGACATGAAATAAGTAACATATTTTGAGGATGAAACAAAGTATGAATATGGGTCAAAACGGACACAGGGAAGGCTGACATAGTAAGAATGGACAACTGCATATGGCCGACTCAATAGAGGGCTCGTGTGAACTTCTCTTGAACATATGAATGACACGACCAAGGACTTGGCAGCACTGACTCAAAGACGACCCAAGATATGACCTTGTAGCAAGTCGAACGAGAGACAAATAGATTTCCCAACCCGGATTCAAATGATGAATAGGGGGTGTCATGTTCAAGAGCGACGGTTACTGCCATTAATATGAATACAAAAACACATCCCTTTCCCAAAATTTACCCCACCATTTCTGGTTAGTACCTCTTTATTTTTACACAAGCTTGAGGAGGATAACATATGCTTTTTGATATAAGCTCATCCTTCGGATGAGTCCCTCAGAGTATATTTAACGAACCCTAGGAATGAGTGGTTCGATCCCATGGCGGGTCTTTCGATGTTTGTTTAACAAGTCCAAGGATAGAAAACTCGGGGGTTTTTCATGTTTTGAGAGTCTGAAAAAAACTTAAAGAGAACTCTCCCAGTTCCTTTTTCGTAAAAGAGTTTGACGAGACTGAAAAAGTGATAAACTATCACCCATCGAACTTTTTTTTCAAATACTTTAACGAGCGTGAAAATAATAAGATCGCTCGGCCATCTTTTCATTTTTATGGAGCGTGAAAAGAGCTTAAAGGATACTCCTTAACGTTCTTCGTTTTTGTGTTACCATGACAAGTACGAAAAGACGAGAAAAATTATACTCAGTTATGTTCTCATATATTTTTGAGTGTGAGAATGAACGAAGACTAAGCTCAAGGTTTTTTCTAAAAAACCCTAAAAAGTAGTCATACATGCGACAAAAAGAAAAAAAACCTGTACCCCCTCGTTCAGACTTCGAAGTTGCGATATCTACAAAAACCACACTCACAAGGCTATTAGGGTATTAGGTTTTATAAAAATAATATAAAAAATCAACAAAAATAGTAAAAAGTGAATAAATATGGGTAAAAAGGGATTTTTACCATTTCATTGTGTTTTTGCCAAAAACTTGTCCAACATACCTCATTTTCCCCCAAATTTATTTGCTCGATTGCGGGAGGCACAAGTGATCATTTGGCGAACCGTCTCAGCCAATGAGGTAATCTCTTGATTCTCTAACTTTTCCATGGTTTATTTTTAGTTTTTATTGGCAGTTTTTTGGGGTTTGAGTCCATTTATGACCGGAACCCACGCCCAAGCATTTTCGCTGGTGGGCCCTGTGGGACCCATGAGAATCTAGGATTCTCGTAGGTGGCCTTCAGGGCACCTACGAGAATCTCACACTGTGAAAAAGGCTCACCTTAGGGGGGAAAAAAATGAATTTTGAAGTAAGGTTTTGCTCAATAAAATTTATGCAAGGCTTTAAAGCAAGTTGTTGACTTCCCTCTCATGGATCTTTTGCAGGTGTTTGACCATCACAATGTTGGAATGGAGAGAAAGGGAACATGAGGAGGATGATGCCATTGCTAGGAATGACCCAGGTATAGTTGCTACCCTCCGAGACTGTGTGCTATTAAAATTTTTCAGGATTCCGGGCATGAGAGCCCAACTTAGGTTGTTGGAATACTTGGTCCACATCTGGGACGTGGACCAACAATTATTTCACGTGGGAGTCCATATGCTAACCCTAGATATTGAGGATATCTATTTTTTAATGGGGTTGTCATGACATGGATACCATGCTACTTTGACCGGAGGCAGAGGTGGTAGACTCCTCATGAGTGAGTGTTGTCACCAGTATTTTATTCTTGAGGCAGAGAGAAGTAAAGGTAAAGTTGTTATTTGGGGGGTCCAAGATCTGACCCTATGGACCATTTTGTTTACTATTGCATGCATGGATGGGAGCGCGGTTCCGCACATGGCTCTCCAGAGATATTTCCAATACGCCATAGAGTGCACAGACCCTCGAGTCTTCAACTGGTTGGATGCAGTTCTCCGCAGTATGAAGAGACAATTAACGAAGTGTAGAAAGGGCGAATTGAAGAAGTTTGGGTACAGATCACTTTTGGTGTCACTATTCCTAAAGAGGGTCCCACTGTTACGATTACAGGTTGATTGGGGTTTACTAGCCCCACAGGATTCGAGGATGCTGAGGTGGTGCAACCTCATGGATCGACATGTAGCAGGGCCTATAATCAAGTATAATGATTCATTTTTTGACTGGTTGAGGCCCCAGATGCTGACGATTGATGACTATGCATATGCTAGTTTGGATTTCTGAGGGGATCCATATTTGGCCCTACCTAAGGACGCTCAGTGGGGCGAATTAGGTAAGAAGTACACATTTTGTTCTTTTTAAATGTTTTTGCAAATTTTATCATATGAAATGTTTTTATTTTTATCCAAGAACTAATCAAAAAATCTCTTTTTGATGACACAGATGTGGGGCCATATCGACCTCCAGAAACGTCTCCTATTCAGCAACGAGGAGAAGCGGCTCCAGTGGCGAGATGGGATGCCAAAGACTACGAGGCAATGGAGCAGAACTTGGAGGGGTTGACTGCGGATGTCCCAGATATTTCTATTGGGGATATTCTGAGACGTTACCAGTGCCATAATGTGGGAGTGTCTGAGTCTATCAGTCGACTGCTTCGTAGGGTGGCCCAAGCAGTTGTGTGTTTTCGTGAGCATCATCCATGACGCTACTTTGTAGAAGCTATGGGCTTCATATTTTGAGATTTTGATCCTTGGAAAAAAACTTCTTGTAAAAAATTTTGATCATTATATACATATATACGGCTTCTACCAGCTTATTTTGTGTTGTGTTATACATGTGATGTGTGATTGGTTTATAAATGTCCCAAATGTATGTCTAACGCATAGTTAGCTAATGCATCAGTCAATGTATTTAGACATCTAGGAATGTGTTGATATTCGATATAATCAAAATAACGTTCCAAGAGGTGAATTCGTAAATATACCCGTAATAAAGTAGGACTTCGGATAGCATAGACATTAATTAACGGTAGTATTACTACTATGAATCGAGTCGTATAACCAAGTGGTGTATACCAAGTGAAATAGCATCAATCAACAATTCGATGACGACGCTATATTCTGCAATATTGTTGGTCACATGACCGAGGCACACACTTCGTAGACTAATAAGTTCGTTTGTAGGGGCATAAATTGCCCATGGAGCAAAAGCAAGGTTCTGAGGACTACGGCTAGCGCCATCAGAAAAGCCAATTTGGGGTGGCGAAGACTTTGACATCTAGAAACCAAGCACAACACAAGATAAGCAGTCAAGGGCAGAGACCAAATAACGAAAAAGCACACAAAAGTATGATACAACAAAATACAAGCACTCATGCACAAGTGATCTTAAGCATAGTACTTCTTTAAGTACAACCCATTTATGGGTTCACTTAAAGGGATACCATCGTAGTCCACTAACTCATAGGCTCCTTTCTCCAAAACTCATCTGACGATATAAGGCCCTCGCCACATAGCTTCAAATTTTGCATCTCCTAGCATATCTCGATATTGTTCATAAAGGAGAACCAGATCACCTTTAGAGAAAATGCATGGCTTGACATGTTTATCATATTGGGATTTGACGCGTTTCTTCTAGGCTTCTATAACTAGAGTGGCGTCGCAACAGGTTTCATCTAATTGCATGAGATATAGTAGACGTTATTCTTCGGTAGAAGTGTTTGGGAGAAGTTTGACGACTAGTTTTAGGGAGGGTATCTCACATTCAATCGGCAAGATGGATTCTAGACCATAGAGTAACTGGAATGGTGTAAACCCGGTAGCATACTTAACGGATGTCCGGTAAGCCCACAATGCTGAAAACAACATCGTGTGACAACTCGTTTTGTGAATCCCTATCATTCGTCGAAGCATGGTAATGAGGATTTTGTTTATTTCTTGAACTTGGCAGTTGGCTTGTGGGTAATAGCGTGTTGAGTTTTCATGGTGAAGACCCAGCTTTTCAGTGAGTTCAGACATCATGAAGTTTCTAAAGTGGCTACCATGGTCAGTAACAATAGCTTGAGGAACACCAAACCTAGCAATGATGTGATTGAATATAAATAATGTTGTAGTCCTTCTGGTATTGTCGAATGTTGGCATCGCCTCGACCCATTTTGTAAAATAATCTACGGCTACAATAATGTAACCATGCCCCCCAGCCAAGTGAGGGTGACATGTCATGAAATCGATACCCCATTTCACAAAAGGACGAACGGAGACCACAGGGTGTAGAGGAGCAGGGTGTGATCGTATCTTATTGTTGTAGGTTTGGCAAGCGTGGCATTTTTGGACGACAATTATACAATCATTGAATAAAGAAGGCCAAAAATACCCCGCTCATAAGATCTTCTGGGCAGTAGCATACCCAGACATGTGACCACCACAGGCTCCAGAATGGCATTCATTTAGGGCTTTCTCGGCTTCATCAAATGTGAGGCAGCGTCGAAAAATGGAGTCAATCCCACGACAATAAAGAGAATCACCGAGGATAATATACTAACGGGCTTGGTAGCGTATTCAACGACATTCAGTGCTAGCCAAATTGGGATAGAAATTCTGGGTCTGGAGATATATGATGATATCTCTGTACCAAAGGTTATCGAAACTAATCAGGAAAAGGGATTCATCGGGTAAAGAATCTGCTGCTACATTTTCCGTCTCAGAGAAGGTAAGGTCGCATATCAACTCGACAAACACCAAGGATTTCTTGGACTTAGAATGTTCGAATTCTAAGTCAAACTCCTGAATTATTATGATCCATTTGGAGTATTTTCCCCCTAGCAATTAGCGTGTAATAATGTGCTACATAGGGTTGCAGTTAGAAATTACCGTAGTTTTGCGAGACAGGATATAGTGCCGGAAATGTTGAACTGCTTGGATGGATGCCAAGACAAGTTTTTTAACATGTAAATACTTGGTTTCGGAAGTCGTGAGACTCCGAATCAAGTAATAGATGACATGTTCATCATGAGAATCATCCTCCTGGATGAGAACCATAGTGATGGTATAGTCCGAGGCTGCGAGGTAAAGGAAATAATCTCGACTGTAATCCAGTGGGAAGAGTAGTGGGGTACATGTCAATGATAGTTTCAAAGCTTCGAAATATTTTTTGGCAGTGGTATCCCATACGAACTTAGAACCTTTCTTGAGCAGTCGTGTAAATCCAAGAGTTAGCTCAGCATAGTTCAGGATGAAACGACAGAGAAAGTTTGCCTTCCCTTGAAAACTTTGTAACTAGCGAAGTGAGGAACAAGGAGGGAGATTGAGTATCACCTTGACCTTCAAAGGATCTACCCTGATCCCTTGACATGAAACAATAAAGCCCAGAAGTTGACCAGATTCTACGCAAAAAACACATTTATGGGGATTCAAGCATATGTGGTGAAACTAACATCAAAGAAAAATGGCGCGGAGGTGTATTGGATGATCTACACGATGCATGGAATGAGCGAGTAAGTCATCGAGATATGGTTGCACAATGTGATTTATATCATGAAAGGTGTAAGTCAAACCACGTTGAAAAGTTGCATTGACATTCTTTAAACCGAATGGAAGTTTCTGGTAGGCGAAAGTGCCCCAAGGACAAATAAAAGTTGTCTTGTGTTGGTCTGTGGGTACGATATTGATTTGATTATATCTAGAGAAACCATCCATCAAAGAGAAGATTTCACTTCCAGCACAATCGTTGACGATCTGGTCAACAAAGGGGGTAGGAAAGTTGTCTTTAGGATAATCTTTGTTAATGTCCCTATAATCAATGCACACACAGATTGTGCCTTGTTTCTTATCAATTGGAACAAGATTGGAAACCCAGTCAGTTAGAGCCACAGGGTAAATAAAGCCAGCTTTGAGAAGTTTCTCAACTTCAAGCTTGATAGCGGCTGCTTTATGTGGGTGGACCAAACGAAGTCATTTCCGGATGGGTTTAGCACCCAGGTATGTCTTAATCTCATGTACCACAATGTCGAGGTCAATCCCCAGAATTTCTTCATAGCTCCATGAGAGGACGCCATGAAATTCTTGGAAAAGAGACGTGTAGGTGACAACTTCGTCATGGGAACACGAAGCTCCGATATGCACATTTTCGACAACTCCAGGTTTTATGGATATGTTGAGGGGGATGGTGGGTGAGATATTACTTAAGTTCCCTTCATAGAACATATCATGTGTAGGCTCGGGACTGGTAGAAATGATGACAATGGTCAATGGGGTTGAGAGTCGTTGGTAACCCTCGATGGTGCGTTGTTCCAGGAAGAGGATGGAATGATGATGTCCATCGTCCCAAGGGGTATCTTCCACAGACATAACAGACATACTCATCTCGTCTGTAGGAAAAATGATGCGGAATGGATCCGGAGATAAATCACCAAGAGAGGGGGTTGTCGATTGAATGGCTTGATAAGTGGATTTGATCGGACACAAAGGCATTTTGTCACCATAACGAAGATGATCGTCGGGGTTGGGTACCATCCATGGGTCGTAAGACACAGGGGTTCTGTGAACATAGGTGGAGATCATATTGATCAAGGCGACAAATGGGTGTGGAACATCAGGTGGTGGGATGGGGAAAGTACCCATCAAAGAGGATTCTTTAAGAATATCCACAACGAAATTCTCATATCCAGGGGGGGTTTTGCAATGAAAGGTACATTGTCGGTACGTGCATCAAAGTGAAAAAGGCCAATTGGTCTACAGTAACTACTTCTCCTTGATGTGGGAAATGCATGACATGGAAAAGAGTGGACACAACTGCATGTATGGAATCGATCCAACTACGGCCAAGTAGAAGGTTGTAATCAAGAGGAGTGTCAAAGACCTCTACTTCAACGTTGACCACTTTTCCTTCTAACATAATAGGCAATGATGGGAGGACACCGTAAGGCTTAAAACCAGATCCATTGAAGGCTTTGTGCATGTTGTGGGATTCAGTCAAAGGAGGAGAGATGATGGCTTTCCAGTAGGTAATAGGCATGACACACATTGAGGCACCCTCATCAATAATTGTTCTACAAATGTTTTTTTTGGAGACAATAACTTGGATTTGGAATGCAAGTTGAGGGGGTAGCCTTGGAATGTGATCTTCCAAGTCAAAAATTATTAAATTCATATCTGTAGGGTTGATTCCACAAATAGCTTTCAATAGTGCCTTCCTTTGTATAGGACAACTCTGAAGGACTTGAAGGGCTGACATCACAGATGATGCTTGGGCCAGATCTTCGACAATACTGTAGTTTTGGGCAGCACATGCATGAGGATTGAAAGCTAATTTTCGAACAACACCCTTTCGAGGAGGGTGAATGACTGTATCTAGGCTCATTTTTTAGAGATGAAGAGGACCGTTGGTAGGTGGAGTCATGGGAGATGGTTGGACCAACAAAGGAGGTAT
>JASDQU010336405.1:0-11923 GCA_032191745.1 Picea mariana | reverse complement strand
TTTCATAAAGTCACCAAACATGATTGCTAACTAAAATGATTAACAGTTACCCAAGCATGAATCACATGAAAACAATGTAACATTCAATAAAGCAGAGTTTCAGCAAGACAGAGTTCAGTAAAGTAGTGTTTCAACAAAATAGAGTTCAATAAAGTAGTGTTTCAGCAAAACAAAATTTAATCAAGGCATGAACATAAATAATACTAACACACTATAAAACTAATGGGTGAATCTTGTGAAGAAGGTGGGCCCTCCCTTCTCACAAGATTCCCCTGAAACGAAAGGAACTAAAGAGAAATGCTCAGAACAGTCTTTTATTCATCTGTCAACTGTATCATATTACAATCTGAAGTAAAACACGTCCTTCTCTATAAATCCTTTCTTAGCTAAAATAGAATATCCTCTCTAATGGTGATTTCCTCTTATTTAAAGAGGAGAATCCCTCGATACAATTTGATCATCAAATTACATTTGCACATCTGAATCCTATTCTTAGTCAGATCCGGTTTCTATACTAGAATAGGTTATCCTAGTCTCCCGTAATAGAATGCTATTACAAGTGCTGAGTGAGGTGTTGCTGTTGCGGCTGGAGTAACAGCTTCTTTATTTGTCTTCTTGTTACTATTGTTGTATGCTGCTTCAGCATCGCAAATTGCGGGCTGTTTCAGTCACGGGATTTGCGTTCTGACTGTTTCAGCAACTGGTCCCAGGTAGAAGTGATGGTTAATGCTAGCTCAAGGTGTGGCTGTCGTGGTCAATGTAATAGTTTGTGTTGCTGTTTCAACATCGTAGACCGCGGACTGTGTAACAACTTCTTCTGTGTGAGTTTCTGTTTCAGCATCGTTGACCACAGACTGTGTAACAACCTTTTCTGTGTGAGTTGCTGTTTCAGCATCGTTGACCACAGAGAGTGTAGCAGTTGCTGTTTCAGCATCATAGACCACAGAGAGTGTAACAACTTCTTCTGTGTGAGTTTCTGTTTCAACATCGTGGTCCACAGACTGTTTCAGCAATAGGCCTCAATGCTAATCTGGAGTTTGAACTATTTCAACACTTATACATCAATGGTTAAGTACGAGAGTAATGTAAAATTATATGCAAAACAGATTAAACATATAGTAAAGAGAAGAGACGTTGTATACCTTTAGAAAGATAGGGTAAAGTGATAATGAGAGTTTAAATGTGAGTGAAACAAGGGTGTAATGGTGGAAAAAAGTGTGAGAAAAAAGGTACATTGTGTGGTCCTAACACACTGCTGAACAACTCTTTAAAAAACCTCTTTTATAAAGGCCCACATGCCCTACTCCATTACTACACGCGTGTACATGCTAGATGACCTAAAACAACCCGCGTGGACCGACAAAAGCATGAAAAAAGGAAAGTTTCCAATGGAACACATAGCTTTGGGTGAGTTAACTGAAACTCTTGGCCATGCATGGCCGAGGGTTTGTCCAAATACCTAGCTCCTTCTAGCCTATAAAAGAAGGGTCAGGGGTCCCATTTGGAGGAGGAGAAATAGAGTAAAGAAACTCTGCCCTATTGCATATTCCCATTGTCCCAACCCTTTAGCCATCCTTGTGCAAGAGGAGATAAAAAGAAAAGAAGTTGGAGGACATTTGAAGAGGAGCCCAGGATCAAGATTCACAGAGCAGTGGTCGGTCTTGACATTGTAAGTTGATTCATTAAAGTTAATAATAAAGAAATGCTTTTCCTGTCCCACTATACGAGTTCTTCATAGTTCAGTAAATATATGTTTGAATCTCTAACCCATTAGTCTGTAGGTAAAATGCATGTGTAGTTTGTTTCTTGTTTTGTACGCAGGTCAATCTTGAGAGGATAGCTGCCAACAAGCGATCAAGTGTGAAGAAGGATCGACATCGAACATCCAAAACAAGGTATGTTGGTCTAACCATGTATTTTGATGAAAAGAAATGAGGATTAAGTCTGGGACGAAGGTAGAAAGTAGGTTTCTTTTGGTCATAACTGCATGCATACTATAACCCTATTTGCTAGATCATAGGGGGATTTCCCACCACAACAACTAGTTTTTGGATTAGTCATAAACGCTAACTTTCAATAAGAATAACTTTGTACCTGTAATGAAAAAAGGTCTGAAACTTTTAACCAATATTATTCAATATATTCTCTTCAATTCCTCCAATTTTCTCTACTTGGAACATCCCAGAAAAGGATTTATAGCAAAATTGGTAGACGTTTCTGAATTTTGGTTGATTCTAGAGAGTGAACTTGTAGATCATGCCACACTTGGAATAATTGATATATTTCTATAAAAATATCAAAAAGCATATTGTGGAATGTACTCTATCCAATTCATTTTGTCTCACTGAATTGGGATCCTCTATGAATAAGTTATGATTTTTTTCCCGGAACACCTATTTGAGACTAGTTTTAGGATTAGCCAAAAACCTTATTTTCCACAGAGTGTATCTTCGAAAATAAAATGACCCAAAATATTCAATTTCTACCATAGGTACCTTGATATGTATTCTCAATATCCTCCAAGTTTACCTATCAAAATCAATCTAGAAAAAACATTATAGTGAAAATGGTAAGATGAGCTATAAATAACATACCGTAGAACACATCCTCATAAGACTTCATCCTCCCTTGGAATTTCTCCCTTCTTTACTTCAACTTCCCTMTGAAAAAYGCCTCATATCTCCTTGGTTRCCTAAGATAATAATAACTTACTCAAATAGAATACATTCAATAGAATGTTTGTATGAATGTACTTATCAGTGACTTCTTGAGGTGTATACATACTTTTTCTAAGTAATCACTTTCCTTAACTTTAGGGCTTCTTGGAATTTTTTGTTACAACCAATTTACCCTTTCATTAATGACTTGAAACCAATTAGGGGATTGTTAACCCATATTTGGGGCTTCCATAGGGGATTGTTAACCCATATTTGGGGCTTCCATAGGGGATTCTTAACCCATATTTGGGGCTTCAAACTTTATGAGGGCATATCTCCCTAACCATGAGGAACCACGTTGCGTACCACCTACCGTTGGAAAATACATGACAAGGGCTATCCATCTATGATCATGCTACCTACAATTATATTGTCCTTCATTTCCTTATTCCTTGATAAAATTTGGGTTAATTAACCACACCATCAAGGATTCGCGTATACTTCATCAAATGCACCCATCACATCCGTGGACATCAACCATTCTTGTTGGAATTAATGATAACTACAATATCGTCAATATCGATCACAACTCTGGGGTATCTCGAACACTCTGAGGTTTGACATCAATGAAAAACAACTATCCAACACCTAGATGTAGGGGATATTTTTAATGGTGTTTCTCTTCTGAAGCCTTATTCTTCTTGAGATGTTGCTAATTGTTGATTCTGTGTTCTGAATCTTCTAGGTGGTCTAGTTCCTCTATGATTTTCTTCTTGAGTACCGATGACTATTTCTACATAACGTATTGGTTCTACTTCTTGTTCTGTCGTCTTTGAGCTCGAACCTTTCTCAGTCTACATCTGTTTGTATCCTATATTGAACCTATCATAGTATGGTCTTTGACTGTTGATGATCTCATCCAATATTTTGGTGCTATTCTGTTGCATATATTTCTTCTGAAGATCCTTTCTTAAAGTGACTATTTATGCTTCCAAGCTTTCAATCATCTTTTCCTTTTCTTCTAACTAATTTCTGAGTTTTTCTTCAATTCTTCTGTCTTATTCTACTTGTTTTTTATCTTCATGATTATCTGCTTGATTTATTCTAAGTTGGAATTTTGAGATGCTTCTTTCTTCTTTAATTATACTTTGAGTGACTTGATTTCTTGATTTATTTCCCTATTTATTCTAAGGCACTGTTTGATTCTGCTCTGAGATCGACTTCACCTTCTTCTTCAAAATTTTCTTCATTGTCATCATCTACCACCATGAAGAGTAATATTTCTGAGTCAGTGTCACTCTCATCATCCTCGTATGAGGAGGAGTTTTATTCCTTGGAGTAGAGACTTTTATTGATGAATTTATTTTTGTTCCTTCTCTTGTCTCCATTTTTATTTTTATTTTTATTCTTAGGATCATCTTCTTCATTGCTACTTTTATTCTTAGCATAAGCACATGTAGAATAAAAATGACCAATACCATCACAATTAAAACATTTCAATGGAAGCATACCATTTTACTTGTCGGTTCCTATTTTCAACTTTCTCACAAAGTTTGCCACTTCTTTATCTTCCTCTGAATCGTCGCTGCAGATAGAGTCAAGTTTTGAATTTGGCTTGTTATGCTTGTTTGTCTTCTTGGATACTTTGAAAGTTGCTTCCTTTGTGATTGAGTTATATTGATTTATCCTCATTTGATAAGCTGTGAATATTCCATGTAGTTTTTCCATGCTCAAACTRTCAAGATATGTTATTTCTTCCAGGGTTGATATCTTAGGATCAAATCTCATAGGTAGAGATATCAGAACCTTTTGAATGACCATTGATTCATCAACTTCTTCTCCCAGTACTCTAATAGTTTTCACTATTTCATCAACTCCCAAAAAGTAGGTTGCAATGTATTCATCTTCCTTCATATTCAATTTATCAAACTTAGCTCTAAGGATTTGAAGCTTAGCCCCCTTGAATTTGGTATCTCCTTCGTAAATATTTTGAAGTTTATCCCAAATATCCTTTGATATCTTGCAATGCATATCTTTAACAAATATTGAATCATCCAAACTTCTGAAAATGGTTCCTTTAGCCTTTGAATTGTTTTCGTTGAGTTTCTTTCCATCTTTATAAGTTGGTGGAGTAGGTGGCGTTGCATATCCATCTACTACTGACTGCCAAACATCAAATCCATGTGCCTGTAAAAAGTTTTGCATCCTTTTATTCCAAAAGGAACAGTTCTGACCATCAAACCTTGGTGCTCCAATCTTAGAGTAATCCATTATCTCCTTCCAGTGGTTAAAATGTTTCTTGAAGGACCCGCTCTGATACCAATTGTTGGAATACTGAGAGGGGGATGAATGAAGATGAGAAATTTAATCACTTTTAACCATAATATGTAATCATTAATTTCATCAACAATATATCATCAATATATCATGAGCAGTATAAATCAATAGAGCATAATCCACAGAAACATGATACACTAGAATTTACATGGAAACCCAAATGGTAGAAAACCACATAATTATTTTCTTATATATCAAAAGAATAAATTCATTAGAAGAACCAACTTCCCAATTATCCATATACAACTAGAAGGAGGCTACGACCCCATATTTATAGGCTCCAACCTAAAGGAAGTTTCAACTCCCTGAATTCTATGGCTCCAACCAGAAGGAGGCTACAACTCCCTGATTCTCAAGCTCCAAATCCCTGAGTTCTCTGACACCAATCATAAGGAGGCTACAACCCCCTTCCCTTTCCCCGTCCTGTCACCTTGAAATATAAGTGTAGAACAATTTTCACTACCACAATAATTTCCATTGTCACATAAACCTATAACCTGTCAACCTGTCACTATATCCAACCTATACCATCAACCTATAAATGTCACTGTACCATCAACTTGTAACTTTCACTGTACCATCAACCTGTAATTGATCATCAACATATGCTATACCAAAACCTGTACCATACCATGCATCAACTGTGTACCAAGAAATGTAGTATAACATGCATCAATCATGTATCATAATATATACCATAACATCAATCATGTATCCAATAATGTACCATGTACTATAGAATTAGTCATATATGAAACTAGTATCATATACCATAGAATTAATCATGTATAGACCTATACCATATCATCAATGAAGTGCCTCAAAGAACCAAAGCATGTGTCTCATGCATATTCCACCATACATCAAGTGTATACCTCAACCATACATCCACATATCAAAGATATGTCTCTAATTATGAACCATAACAATGATGTGATAACCATAGAAGATAGTATACCTCAATCAACCATGTATCCAAGATGTACCTAAATCATGTGCCAAGCCAAGCATACCTCAAGCATATACCATACCACAACCAAGTATAATCTTCAAAACAAGCACATAAGCATACCAATACCTCTGTAGTTGACATGATGCACAATAGTGCTGACCTGTAATCTTTCCTATGACCTCAGGGACCTGGTACAAGAATTTCCCCCAAATTTTTCTTGTCCTCATGGGACTAAGACATGATGTCATGTGGGGCCTTGGGTGATAGGTACTTTGCAACCCGTGGGGATGCCTTGCGGGACACTAGTAGTCTGAACCAAGGGGTTCAACCAAACTAGGGTTTCCTTAGATAATTCCTCTCTCCCCTACAACCCCAAAACTCCTACACTTGTCACTTGTCGCTACCTCATATTTCACCATCGCAAAAATTTCCAAATAGATCACTAGTTCAGTAGGAGATATTCAATAGAATAAGTGAGTGAATGTACTTGTCAATGATTCCTTGAAGTGTATTTATACTTTTTAAAGAAACCTCTCTCCTTAATCTTAGGGGATTTTATAATTTCTTATTACAACCATTTTACCCTCACATTAATTGACTTGTAACTAACTAGGGGCTTCTTTCCCATTCTTTGGGGATTCTAACTTCACAAGGCCATAACTACTCAACTGTGAGGAACCCCGTGGCATACCACCTATCACTAGAAACTACATGAAAAGGAATATCCATACATGAGTGAGTTACCTACACTTACACATTTTTTCATGACCTTTTTCCTTGATCAACAATGGGTTCCATAACCATACCTTTGGGGCTACCAGACTTCTTAAGGGGTTGACACAAAAGACAACCAATCTTTCAAAAACATATGGAACATGTGACATGTCCTATTCCTTTTCATGTGTCTTGGGAAAATGATCTACATATAACTTCACACCTATAGGAATATGATCCCTCACCACATTTCCTTGAGTTTCCTTCTTTCCTGATATATTTTAATTTCCATTCCCAAAATGAAATTTGCAACACCAAGATTCTTCATGTTAAATTTCTAGGAAAACTGAATTTCCACATCCTAGATATTCTCCTTGTTGTTTCCTATCAAATACATGTCATCCACATACAATACCAAATAAATAAGATGATTGCCAATTAATTTGAAATACACGCAGTGATCCTTGTGAATCCAAGTCTCAACACATAAATATCAAAATTTTAATACCACATCCTTGGTGATTGCTTTAACCACTACAGGGACTTTTTCAGCTTGCATACCAACTCCTTCTCTACCTTCACAACAAATCCTTATGGCTTCTTCATGTATATTTCTTCTTGCATATCCCCATGTATGAATGTTGTCTTCACATCCATCTATTCTACTTCAAAATAAAACTCAACAACAATAAATGAAATAAGTCTAATAGAGGTTAACTTGGAAATAGGAGAACAAATATCACCAATTTCAATTCCCTCAACTTGGGAATAACCTTTTTCTACTAATCGATCTTTGTATTTCTGCACTTTGCATTCTACATTCAACTTCTTTTTAAACACCCATTTTCTGCCAATGGGCTTTGTTGGATATGTGTTTTGGATAAGTTTGGTTAAGTTTTGGGATTTGTGCCATAATAAGTAATAATAAGTAAAAGAAAAAAACAAAGTTAGAAGTTGGACCAGAGCACACGACGAGAGAGGAATTTAAGGGGAAAAAGTGTGTGATAGGAGGAAACACCACAGAATGCTGCGTAAAAGGTGGAAAGTAGTTAGGATTTTGGGAAATTTTGTCCACATTGTAATGGGCTTTGTCCTAGTGTAAAACTATAAATTGTAATGGGTTTTTGGGTAGAAGCAATTCTGGTAGTATTTTTGGTAGCAAGGGTTTTGTCGTGAAGCTCTTTTGAGTTCGTCCATTTTGGGAGAAGTTTTGAGGTATGACTAAGGAGTTAGGCTCGCACTGTAGTAGAATGGGTAGGCAAGTTTGAGTAATGGTTATTGTTGCATATTTTTGTAAGCGCGGTGTGTAGTTGTAAGAAGACTATAAATTACTAATATAAGAATCCAGTCGTTTTGGACATAGCCTAGATTGGGGTGAACCACGTTAAAACTTGTGTCTTGATATGATGCTATGTGTGTGTTATGGATCGCATTGAATGGTTAGTATTATGAATATCTTATTGATATTGCACAGTGATGATGAAAGTTTAGTATTCTGAATGTGTTATTCAGATATGTTGTCATGATGTTGCATACTGAAGTAACTATCAAATGAATGAATGTCAAGCAAAGTAATGTCTGATACAGGGTAGGTTGCATGATAAGTAACTATTAAGTAATGAATCCAATGCACACAGTAAGAACATGTTGAATTCCTCACTTCCCCTCATCACTGCAGAACCTTAGTTCCTACAGCTCCTCTAGATGCCTTGGGTGAGACTTCAATTTCTTATAGGTGATGCCGAAAGGGTTGGTGTCTAAGGGTTTTTTTTGTGTATTGATGATTAACCTCAGGTCTTCCCATTATGCACCAAAAAATGGTTATGTTTCCAGTATTGGGATCTATAATTGAGGGGAATTGTTTGAGTCCGAATAAGGAAGAGATCACAAAATTGTTAAGAAGGAAGGACCGATAATTTTCTAGAGAACAGAATAGGAACCCATGTATAAACAATGAATAATGGTTGCAAAGGTATGTGTTTAATGATCTTCATGAAATATACTTTGGTGACTTTCCGATAATTTTGACTGAATGGTTAGAAAGGATAGTGGAGAATGCTCAAATATATCGAACTGAGGCTCTGAGAAACTAGACCCATGAATTGATCAAACAGTTGAATACAGTAAGTAATAAATTTTCTCACACAATTGATTTTTGGTTGAATAATATACTAGGGCATTGCATTATATAGTTTGCAATAGATTGTACCTATTATTATAGTGTCATATAGAGGCAATGTTTCAAGGGTGATCTGCGTGGAAAATTTATGAATGCATTGTCTACCTAGATAAAGATGTTGTTGTGCGACAAGAATGTTATAAATATGGAATCTGATTTCTAGGTGACTTCACACACATAGGGGGACTGGGGGATGACCAGAGGATGGTGTGAGAGATATGAAAATGATGAATAAGGATCAGATTGACTAAGGATTTTGAGAGAGGAAGATAGTGACTCAGATGAAGAGATTGAAGTATTACGCTTTGGGAAAAGGTTTAGGTATAGTAAGAAGGAGACGATGGTTAAGAGAGAAGAGTAGCACAAAGTGTTTGAGAAAAGAGACCCATGCATAATAATTTAGATCACACTGTACAAAGAAAGGAAATAGAAAGAAAAGGATCCTCGGTGAAGTCCAATAGAAGAAGGAATTCCATATCATATCAGAATATGTGTCAAACCCATGACCTCATGTGTGTCACCAGGATTTGAAGAAAAAACTAGAACTTTGTTAAGAGAAATTGTAGTTAGTGGAGGAAGTCAAAAAAATAGTCAGAATAATGGAAAAGATTGGAAAAAAATTATTAAAGGAATTTCGGAAGCCGAAATCTGAGACACAGTATATCACAGAGATGAAATAAATTAAGAAAATATAAAATGAGACAGTTTGGGATTACGATCAAAGGTTTAAATATGTGATGGTAGATTAACATTTCAGGTGTTAGGCCCTAAATAGTGGCACATTAACCCTTAATTGGGGCATATTACATTAGTAATGTTACTTTATTTATGTTGGCTTGGGTCCATTAGTTATAATTGTACCTCCTAGTCTCCTATATATACCAATGAGACATTTTCATTTTGAATCATCTTATATTTGGACATTTATGTGGGTATAAGGAGGTTTCCCCCTTTAAGAGGCTTATTATCTGAATTTCTCTCTTTTTCAAGGCATTGAGTACTTATTTTGAGGTTTTTCTATGCTATATTGATATATGGTTCTTAACATATGGTATCAGAGCTCAAGGTCTTGGGGTTTCGCTGCTACATCTGAGACACCCTGGAATTTTCACTATAACTTGTTTTCTACAATGTTTCAGACAAAAATCCTTGGAGGTCATTTAGTAGATAGATCAAGGTACGTTGGGTTAAAATTTCATCTCCATAGGCCTTATAATTTCGGAGATACAACCTGTGTAAGATAGGGTTCTGGAATCATCTTGAATTGAGTCATTATGGAATTTTCGCTATAAATTTTTTCTGTAATGTTTTAGACTCTAAAATACGTAGGCTATTCACAAAAATTATTAAAGTATATGTGATAAAAAATTTATCTTCTGTTTCATCTTACATTTGTAGATACATCCTGTGGAAGATAGGGTATATGACTAGTCCTATTAACTAGTCTCAAGAAGGTGTTTCGGGTAAAACAATCATAAATTATTCCTAGAGTATCCAAATTGAGTGAGACTATTTGCATTGGATAATGGACAGTCTGTAATATTTCTGGAACAATTTTCAAAATTTTATATCAATTATTTTGTGTGAGGCATGCTATACAAGTGAGATCTCCTGGAAAGTCCAAAAATAAGCAAGTTGTGGGGAAGTTACTGTAAATTCCACTTGGCACATCCAATTTTGATCAGACCTATGGCATTACAGAGAAGCAATATTAGAGAACTACAAAAAATAAAATTTCATACCCAGAAGGGATGAAATTTTGGAGATACAACAAAAGAAAGATTGTCTAGCAGAACCACCTCAAAATCAAGGTTTAAAAGTGATACTTTGCCAACATGCCACCAAAAAAGGGAATTTCTACACCAAATAAGCCTCCAGATAGTCCTACTTGGACTCTTGATGAAGGTGAAGAAATGTGTAGGGACATAAATGATTTACAAAAGAAGACAGTGACAAAAGATGAACTACAAAGGATGATGGATGGTTTAAAAAGGGAGATCATGGAAGGATTGAAAAATTTCCTAATAGAGAAGACACCTGAAAGTGAAAATGTATCCCATGAAATTCATGATGAGGACACAAGGAATATGAATCAATAATGAATAAATGCAAACTTTGGGTTCAATACCAA
Organism: Picea mariana; assembly: GCA_032191745.1. Classification (NCBI taxonomy): domain Eukaryota; kingdom Viridiplantae; phylum Streptophyta; class Pinopsida; order Pinales; family Pinaceae; genus Picea; species Picea mariana. Next base: position 953 of record JASDQU010336405.1, on the reverse strand, counting down.
CCACGTTCCTAAGATCGATATGAGGAAGTTTGATGGCAAGGACCCAATCACATGGATACTTCAGATGGAGCAATTATTTGATCTACATGATGTGCCACATACACAAAAGGTATGAATTGATTCTCTATATTTAGAACCCAATAAATTTGTGTGGTATCAATGGTTTTTTTCTCGCAAATCACTTGTCACTTGGACAATTTTCATGGAAGAAATGATAGCACACGATGAGGATACAAGGAGAAATACCTTCTTTAGCCAATTGATAAATCTCAAGCAAAAGAGTTCAGTTATAGAGCACATTGAGAACTTCCAAAGATTGAATATAAAGGTAACAGATATTCTAGATGATCGCTTGATTGATGTATTCATAGGAAGTTTAAGAAATAACATTCAACATGAGGTTTTCCTTTGGGAACCCAAATCATTGGAGAATGCATTTAGGGTGGCAAGAAATGCCGGAACTAAAAATATGGCTATGGAAACTAGAAGGACCACTCCTAACATCTATCAAGAGAATAATGCTCCTTCCTCTAAAACACCTCAACCTACAAGGTTGACACCTCAACAATTGGAGGAAATAAAAGAAAAAGGTTTATGCTTTAATTGTGACAGCAAGTATAGTAAGGGACATAATGTTGGATTACTGAGAGGAGGGGGGGGTGAATCAATAATAGAGAAATTTAATCCCTTTTAACCATATAATCCAAGTGTTATATAAATGTATCATTATCATCCAATAACTGTAGAGTAAATAAGAAATGAACATATGAACAATCATACACATACACAATATACCAGTGTTTTACGTGGAAACCCAAAGCGGGAGAAAACCACAAAATACTTTTTCTTATATGTCTTGAAGAATTACATTCATTGGAAGCACCAACTTCCTTTGTTTTCTAGGTGAAATTGGAAGGAGGCTCCAACCCCCTTGTTTCTCAGGCTACAACCTG
>JASDQU010336394.1:3651-16323 GCA_032191745.1 Picea mariana | reverse complement strand
TAGTGTAGTAATACTTTAGCAATGTATTAATTTATTAATTTATCAATAATTTAGTAACACTTTGGCATTGATTTTCTATCAATGATCTTATGACAAGAAAACATTATTAAATGATTTGTTATCAATGTCCTTAGAAAAAGTATAATTCATCATCTACAATGCTCAATACGATTTTCTATCAATTTCTTTAGAACAAGTAAAAATCATCATGTGTAAAATTAAAGATGATTTGTTATCAATGTCCTTAGAACAAGTATGATATTAAGTTGAATTCTATGTAATACATCACATCGGTTCAAATTTCCTATCTTTGTGACAAAAGGAAACAATTCATTAGCTTTTAAAAAAAAAACTTGTCAAAACTTCATTTTCGTAATGTCTTGAACATAAACCAACCTTGTCATGTGACGAACATGACCCGACGTTCAAGTATGATGAACAAAACCAATCATTCTCACATGAAGAACATAATAGCATCACGGTCCAGAAACCATAGTAATGTCACAACGTATCGAACATATCCCACTATCGTAATGTCACAAACATAACCAATATTGGTTCAATGTGATGAACATAGACTTGTCATGGAAAAGTGATGAACATAGTAATCTTGCAATGTGATGAACATAGTAGTGTCACAATTTAAAAAACATAGTAATGTCGTAATGTGATTAGAATAGCCTTGTTTTTGTAATGTGACGAATATAGCCCCGCTATCATAATGTGACAAACATAGACATATTGTTACAATGTGATGAACATAGCCTTGTCGTCGCAAAGTGATTAACATAGTAATTTTTCAATTTGATGAGCATAGTAGTGTCACAATCTAACAAACATAGTAATGTTGCAATGTGTCAAACATATCCCTGTCGTTGTAATGTGATGAACATAGCCCATTGTTGCAATGTGATGAACATACTCATATTGTCGCAATATGGCAAACAAAGCCTTGTCATCACAAATTGATGAACATAGTAATGTTGCAATGTGATGAACATAGTACTATAATAATCTGATAATCATATTAATGTCCCAATTTTTCAAACAAATCTTCGTCCTCGAAATGTGACAACCATAGCCCCATCGTCATAATGTGACGATCATACCCATATTGTCGCAGTGTAATGGACATACCCTTGTCATCACAAATTGATGAACATAGTAAAGTTCCAATGTGTCGAACATAATAGTGTCACAATTTGACAAACATAGTAATGTTGAAATGCATCAAACATAGCCCTATCGTCTTAATGTGATGAACATAGCATGTTGTCACATTGTGACGAACATACCCATATTGTCACAATGTGACGAACATAGTATTTCCATCAAAAAGTAATGAACATAGTAATGTTGCAATGTGTCAAACATAGTTCAGTCATCACAATGTGACCAACATAGTCTTGTCATGGTAATGTGACGAACATACTCATATTGTCACAATGTTATAAACATAGCCTTGTCGTCACAAAGCGATGAACATAGTAATGTTGCAATGTGACAAACATAGTAGTGTCACAATGTGTCAAACATAGCCTTGTCATCGCAATGTGACAAACATACCCATAATGTCGCAATGTGATGAACATAGCCCCATCATCATAATGTGCCAAACATACCCATATTGTCTCAATGACACGAACATATCCTTTTCGTCGCATATTGATGAACATAGTAATGTTGGAAGGTGATGAACATAGTAATGTCATAGTATGACAAACAGAGTAATGTCCTGATGTGTCAAACATAGCCCCACCGTTGTAATGTGATGAACATAGCCAAATTGTTGCAATGTTATGAACATAGCCTGGTCGTCACAATGTGATTACCATAACCTCATCGTCGCAGTGTGACGCAAATATCCTATCATCATAATGTGAGAACAAATTTCAAATGCCATTGTTTGGAAAAGATAACCCATTTTTGCAATGTGATGTACACAACCCAATGTCGCAATGTAGAAAACAAACCCAACATTCTAGTGAGGTGACCATTTACCAACATTGCTATGTGATGAATATAACCCACTGTCACTCTATGGCAAACCTATTCCAACACCACATTGTGTCAAACAAAAAACCCTACATCACAATGTCATCACCATGACCTTACGATGTCATGTCACAATGTGACAAACATAGACCAACATTCCAGTGAGACTACCATTTCCCAACGTTGTTATGTGATGAATATAAACCACTGTCAAACTATGAAAAACATATTCCAACACCACATCGTGTTAAAAAAAAAACCTACGTTGCAATGTGACGACCAAAACCTTATGATGTCATGTGACAAACAAACCCTTAACCATTGTCGGAATGTGAGAAGAATTTCCAAATGTCTAATAGTTCCAATGTTTCTCATCATAATTTAAGAAATATTCCAGATGTCATTGTTTGATGAAGATAACCCATTGTCGAAATGTGATGTACACAACCCAATGTCACAATGTGACAAACATAGCCCAGCATTCCATTGAGAGGACCATTTCCCAATGTTGCTATGTGACAAACATAAACCACTTTCAAACATGGTTAACCATTGTCAACCATGGTCAACGACATTCAACCATGGCCATGCTTAACCAAGATTAATTGTATTGAAGGTCATGCATAGTAAAGGTCAATCATAGCAAAGGTCTAAGGAAGTTAGCCATGGTCATGGTCAACCATAATTAAAGGGTGGAAAGTGAAACTGATCAACGTATATCAACCACTTTTTAGAAACAACCACATTTAAGTAAAAAGTGGTTGATATATGTCAATTGACGCCATTTTAACTAGATTTCAGTTAAAATGATGTCACTTTTTACATAGCCCCTGTGGCTCCTTTAACTGGAATTCAGTAAAAATTGATCGGAAAATATGCCTTTGACAATATATTTATTAAAGTATTAATACTTTAATAATGTATTTATCAATGTATTAGTACTTTAATAATGTATTTATTAATGTATTAGTGTTTTAATAATGTATTATTTATGTATTAATGTATTAATACTTGTTATATTATACATTAATGCATTAATATTTCAATTTATACATTACATTAATGTGATAATGTATTATTAATTATTACTTTATTAGTGTATTAATAGTTTAGCAATGTATTAATTAATAATGTACTATTAATGTATTAATTAATTATTAATAATGTATCAATTAATTAATAAGTTATTTGTTTATTAACATGTTACATTATTACATAAAATATAAATGAGCTGAAACCCTAGCGCTCTGTAACAATTCCTTTGCAACTTGTTGCATGTCTTGACTTACCTGTTGTTGAACCTATCGCTTGCAACGTGTTGGTACAGTCAAAACCCGATGAATGAATAGACAGGATGAGTCCAAAATGGGGGGGGGCAACCCCTCTCATACAGTAATGTAACTGTCAATGATTGGGCAGGAACAAGAGCCAAGTGTCCTACCTTTGAGCCATCGCCGCAGCTACGAGAGCAGCTCCTCGCAAGAGAACAGGGGCTCAAAAAAGAAATGGATGTGGAGTGAAGAACGTCCCATCCAAAGGCATCTCATGGATGGGAACTTGGAAAATGCATTCTGCAGTCGGAAAAACCTCCTAGATATCTCATAAGCTCGACAAGGGTAGGAGAACACACCCAGTTCATGTGAGAGCACACCCTAATTGGCAAGTTATTAGAGCTTTGGACCTTTGAGCATGACCTAACCAGATGGATCAAATACTGGTGGAACCCTAAAGGAGACTATGATTTACATCTCATCTCCAAAGGCTTTTTTCATGATTATCCTCTATAATCTTGAAGACAAGGACATAATCTTCGATAATGGGCCGTATTTATACAAATCAGCTAGGTTATTTCTATGATTCTGGACAGATCGCTTCAGCCCAGAAAAGGAAGACTTCACAATGTCTCCAGTGTGGATCATAATATACTCCTTTCCTCAATAGTTTTGGCTGGAAGAGATATTTGTGGGAATAGGGAATACAGTAGGGCAATATGTCAAATTGTCGGAAGCTACAAAGAAAAGAAATACACCTCCTATGCCTGAATCTGTGTCTACATGGACATCTTAAAATATTTACTTGGATCTGTCACCCTGGAATATCAGGATGAGGACTGGCACTAAACAATCGACTACGAACACATCCCCTTTCAATGCAGAAAATGCCATGAGTATGGTCACCTCTTCATAGACTACCCCCTAAATGAACAAGGGCCCAAGGCTGGAGAAAAAAAAAAATATGGCTTTACCATAGTCACAGGCCAGAAAAAAACTCGCCAAGGAGGCAGAACCCAGATACCGCTCCAAAGATTCCAACCAAAAACTCTTATGACATTCTGAATCAGCCGTCGAAAGATGAAGAGATCCAAGATTTTCACAAAGGGAAGAACCAAGAGAAAGGGAAGAGTACAAAAATGCACACCTCCACACAAAACAAAGAGGCCAACCCAGGAGACAAAATGGGGGAAAATGGGGACACTCAGATGCAGCTGGATGAATAAGATATGGAGGGAATTGATCTTGAAAAACTCGAGGAATCTCTTAATCAAAAGGATCTGCAAGCCCTCCCTAAAGAACAACTCCGCAAGGTTCACAAAGTATTTCTAGACTCCACAGTAGGATCCATAGCACGGCTGGGTATATCCACAGATCCAATATCAGACTCAAAGCGAGTGCCATGGGAAAGAAAAAGAAGGGGATGGAAATCTGCCCAACAACTCATCAAAGAGGCAGGGAATCTCATGCTCAACTTTGGGAAGATCCAAAATCTCTCGGAGGGATACCTCCACCCACCTCCATAATCATTATGATGAATATCATCACCTGGAATATCAAAGGACTCAACGATAGATCCAAACAAAGGATCCTCTAAGACTGTATTCGCCCAGAAAATCTAGATGTCCTCCTGTTATAGGAGAAAAAATGTGTTGGAGTAGAAGCAAAAACCATATTCCATCATAGCTGGAATGGGTGTGACTTCATACATTACGACTCTGTCTATGCATCTAGAGGAATAGAAATATTAGGGAACCCCAATACTGTGACATTAAACAGACCCTTCTCCACCATAGGCACACTCATGACACACTTCATGGTCATAGGTTCGACCAAAGAAGGATCCATTACAAATGTTTATAGAATGCAGAGTCCATAGGACAAAGAAATCTTCTTGAAACGGATAAAACACATCAAAACACTATTGCGCATGCCCAACTGGGTACTAGGGGGAGACTTTAACATGATCTGGAAGAGAAAACTGGTAGACCCAAAAGTCTAGAGCAAGACAGTGGTAAGTTCAAAACACTCATTGACCAGCTAAATCTAGTAGATATTGAAACCCACAATGGAATTTTCACCTGGTCCAATCGTAGATCTGGACATGAGCAGGTGGCATGTCGACTATATCACTTCCTTGTATTGGAAGAATTTCTAGAGAAGGATCCTGCCATGGAAGACAACATTCTCCCAAAAGAAGGCTTGTACCATTAGCCCATTGCCTTCTGTCTAGACACAAGGGCAACACCAAAATATAAACCCTTCTGTTTTGAGAAATTCTGGCTCTCACACCCTAACTTCCATTAGCTAGCAAAGTCATGGTGGGCCTAGGAAGAGATAGAGCATGGAACCTGCATGTACAAATTCCAGTAGCGCCTCAAAAACTTCAAGAACTCTCTGAAGCTTTGTAATGAAATCACCTTTGGAAACATATTCCAGCACATGCGAGAAATCGAAAACAGACTAGAAGTGCTGCAACAAACCTTCATCTTAGGAACCAGAACCATAGACTTAATGAAAGAAGAGGAGGATCTTCAAGAAAAATTAGAAGAAAGGAAAAAGCAAGAATAAATTATGTGGTGCCATAAATCCAGAGTCCAATGGCTCAAAGAGGGCGAGAGGAACACAAAGTTCTTCCATAGAGTAATGGTGCACCATCGATACATCAATCGAATAACACAACTAGAGGATACCCAAGGAAACCCTATCAGATAACTTACCCAAATTGCAGAAGAATTAAACACCTACTACAAAGAGCTTCTCACGGAAACCAACGATGATAGGAAGGAATCTATCTGGAAGATAACCAGACACATACCCTCATTGGTGACACAAGAGCAAAATGAAACCCTAATGAGGCCCATCACCTAGGAAGAAGTGGACCAAGCAGTCAAAGGAATGCCCTAAGAGAAAGCACCTGGCCCCGATGGCTTCACCAAGGACTTCTTCTGTCACTGCTAGGAATTAATTAGGGAAGAGGTTTGGCAAGTTGAGGAGGAATCTAGAACCTCAGGCCAAGTCCTATCTTCCCTCAATGCCACTTTTATCACTCTCATCTCGAAGGAGGAGAGAGTCACTCCCCCCAAGTAGTACAGACCAATTTCCCTATGCAACGTCATCTACAAAATCATCACAAAGGTGATAGCCACATGACTCAAGCCGATCCTACCTTTCGTCATATCCAAAGAACAAGCAGGCTACATAGAAGGATGGAAAATCATGGACAGTGTCATCCTAGCTCACGAGGTGATCCACTCAATAAAGAAGACCAAATATCCAGGTATGATCATTAAACTCAACCTTTCAAAATCTTTTGGTAGAGTCAATTGGCAGTACCTTTGCTCCATGATAGAATCCTTTGGTTTCGATAGTAAGTGGGTTAATTAGATCTTAAATCTCACCTCTTCAGCCTTCTTTTCCATGCTGGTCAATGGAGTCCCATCCCAACCCTTCTCCCCTTCTAGGGGCATCTGGAAAGGAGATCCTCTCTCGCCCTTCCTCTTTGTTCTCATGGCGAAAGGACTAGGATGCTACATCAAGGTGATAGTTCTGGAAGTCTCCCTTAAAGGCTTGCCCATGCACAACATCTAGCCTGCACCCTCGCATAGTCATTTTGTTGATGGTACCCTTCTCATGAACACCCCTACATCAAGTGAAGACAACAAGCTCAATTCCATTCTATTTGATTTTGTGGAAGCTTCGAGCATGGCCCTTAATCTCAACAAATCCAAACTTTACTTCTTCAACATGCCGGTCGTGGTACAAAATCATATTTCCTGACTCCTTGGCATACCCAAGAGCTACCTTCCATCCAACTACCTTGGCATTCACCTCACAGGAGCATCGACGTGCTCCATCTCCTGGGACAGTCCGATTCTCTCCATCTCAAACAGGCTCAATAACTGGACCTTCAGACCCCTCAACATTATGGCTAGATTGGTTCTTCTCAAGTCAGTCTTGCAAGCCCTGCCCACCTACCTATTCACTTCTTTGGCAGTACCTAAGTCGGTCATTAGGGCCATCATAAGCCTCCAGAAAAGCTTCTTATGGCATGAGCATCAACCTGGCAAGAAGTGGGCTCTGGTGGGCTAGGATAAGCTCTGCAAACCCAAATATCTAGGCGGATTGGGACTCCGCGACCCAAGAAATCTCAATCAAGTAATGGTCACCAAAATGTGGTGGAGATGGCTAAAGAATCCCATAGAATTATGATCACAAATATGGAAATGGAAGTATGCCCCAAACACCCAGGCATACCTAATCAGATTCAATGACCAAATCCAGGGTTCTAACATCTGGAACACAGCCTAGCAAAACATACCGTTAGTCCAAAAGCATGCCTTTTGGGAAATCGGGAACAGGGAAAGTGCACTATTTTGGTAGGACTCATGGGAAAAATAAGATCCTCTAATCAAGCTGAAAGAAATCAACCCCATCATGAAGGCATTACAACCTGGCATGTTTTGATGGGTGAAAGATCTATGGAGAGCCTCTGACAAGAACCTTCCCTGGCGACAGTGGAAAACAAAAAACTTGGAACTACATCTCTCTGGGGACACGAATCCATAGGACTGACAAGCTTATGCATGCCACAGGAAAATCCCCACTCGAGAAGGTCCAGACATTCTCAGATGGGGGTATTCCACAACAAGAAATTTCTTAGCCAAAGAGGCCTACTGGAACTATCATAATCACGCAAAGGAGAGTATCTGGGGAAATATATAGAACTCAACACTCTGGCCCAAAGTCTTCACTTTTATGTGGCTCGCAGTTCAAAACCGCATCCTCACTTGGGATAACCTCAAAAAAAGGGGCTTCATAGGCCCATAAATCTGCACCTTGTGCCAAAAATAAGAGGAGATGATGGAACACCTTTTCAACAATTGTTAGTATAGCCAGTGGATTTGGGACCAAGGGTCCCAATTAATGTGCCTCCTGAACCGAAATAGAAACAGTATCAGAGATACTATAGAGAACTCGGACTCGATCTCCTTTCAAAACCCAATTCTTGCACATATATGACAGATCCTCCCGGAATTCACCCTTTGGCAAATATGGAAATAAATAAATAAATGGATCTTTCACTCAAAGGCCTCCCCACCTGCCCTAACATGGGAAAGAATAGCAAATCTAATCCGAGAAACAATCAAAAGAAAACCTTGGACATCGGAGGACCTAAATTGTAGTCCAAGGGAACGATGCATATTCCAAAATTGGCAATTTAGTCTGAATGACCATGCCACCATGTCTTCAACTAGTCACCAACCAAGTAGCCTGACCACCTGGACCCCCCCTCCAACTGGTTTTATAAAGATAAATTTTGATGGAGCCTCAAAAGGGAATCCAGGACCATCGGGATTCAAGGTAATTCTTAGGAACTCAAATGACGAAATCTTCACCTTGTGGCAGGCTTCATGGGTGACAACACAAACAATGTTTTTGAGCTCATGGGTCTCTTAAAAGGCCTCCAAGCTGCAACAAACAATCATTTCAACGGGTCATTATGGAATGAGACTCTTAGATCATCATCCAGCTAATAACCAAAATTCTCAACGGGGAAAACCCACAGACAATATCACCCAACTGGAGACTCTTAGGACTTCTGGAGGATTTTGGATCCCTCCTCTATCCTAGTCTTACCACTACTCCCTCTCATGTGAAACAGGAAGCAAACAAAGTAGCAGATTGCCTAGAAAACAAAGGGGTTACGAATGAAGTGGAACACATCTACTGGAAGGCCCAAACTTCGTCTTTCACTGAACTCTCAAACTGATGCCAAGACCTTTCCAACAAGGACTTACTAACCTCGGATGGGGTGACATGTCGCACAACAAGGCCACGCGGAATGGAGCCTGGCATGGCCATAAATAAGGCCGGTAGAATCCCATCCCCTCACCATTAAGGATGGGAGCAAGACCCAACCACCAGCCTCATGCCATGGGACTTATCCCTCGTGTGAACAGTCCAGAGGCACAAATAGTTAAGGAGGGAGACTTAATGGAGGAGCCTGTCCCATCCATCCTTTCGGATATAAAAAATCCTTGCCATGGCTTCACCCATTTTGATTTTGGCCCACACCAAACAGGATACAGTGAGCTCTGGTGCAGATACAAGAACACCATCGTCATTGTATCCATATGAATTCTCATCCCAATGTCGCGCGAGAGAGGGTAGCCACGTCGTGGCTCTTCCTAGTACACCTTTGCTACACTTTAGAAGAGATAGTAGCGGCTGGAGCGCACACTGTCTATGGCCCGAACTCAATTTGTGCGCAAGGAGAGAAGGCTCAGGACAACTCCCATGGTTTATGTGGAGGAGGTCTTCCCGGAAGATCCAATTCAGGCTCCTCCGGAGCATCTCCTCTTCACATTACCTGATAATTGGTAGCCACCAAGCAGCCTCCTAGAGGAAACAACAATGGTTTCCACTGGGGAACAACAAGAATGCAACACCGGGGATGCCCAGCTGGAAGAGCTTCCCACTTGCTACATCGAGGAGGAGATTATGGATGCATTGAACTCTTAGTAGGATGCTCTCACAGCCAAGCACATCTCAGTCAATGAAATAGAAATCATTAAGGATAAGCAGACAGAGTCATGGGGTCTGGAAGCAGACATGGAGAAGCAGAGCGGGGTAACAACAAGCGAGGTATAGGACGCCAGGTCGGGTGGTAATTCAAGGGAGGGTAGAAAGTCGTGGGAGGGTGGCATGGACCTTACACCACCTCCCACATCTACCATGTAGGAAACATGGTGTGTCCAACTGCCATTTTTCCACCCAGAGCACCTGGATTGGATGTTCGACTTGAGGAACTAGGTGGCGGACCAAGTCCACCATGGCATTCTCATCAACGAATGTATTGATATGCTATATGACACCTTCTCCAATGCGTCGGCAGGGAAGAGATGCTCAACCTGTACATAACCTTTTGTGATGCCATCTAGGGAGGGAGCGCACGAAGAAGACGTCGACATGGCTACCTCTGAGGCCACTAGGTAATTTCTTTTGGTCATGCTTCTAGTTAGAGTTATTGTTCTGGTTAGGGTTATGGTTCTGGAATCAATTCGGCCTGAATTTGTTTTCCATACCCCTGGTTAATGTTCATACTATGGGCTTCCATCTGCCTTGGTTTCCTACGGGCAGTACAGATGGTGGACTGCCTATTTTTTACTTGGACACCACAGGCTATCAGTGGTTCTGGTTTCCGCTTATTCGACGAAACAGTTGGTAGTCCAAGCACATCTGTATATTTTGACATATAATATAATAGGATCTACCTCTTTTTACTTAAAAAAAAAAATGTTACATTATTACATTATATTATACATTAATACTTTAATATATTAATTTTTATGTATTAATACATTAATTAATAAAAGGTTAATATATTTTTTAACAAGTGCTTTTGTACATTTGTGTAATATTATATTAATATATTTATATATTATTAATGTATTTTTTAATTAATATTAATGTATTAATACATTATCATGAAAAATGTTTTACTTAATTAATTAATATGTTATATTATTTTTTTTAGTTTGGTATTATTTTATTATTATTACAAGTAACACTTTATTATTATTATTTATTTTATTAATCTATTTACTTTATTATTTTATTATACTATATATTATTTTATTTTTATGGTATATATTATTGTATGTTTGATTAATTTAATATTAATTATTAATACATGTAACACTTTATTATTATTTACTTTATTATTTTACTACGGTATGTATTATTTTAGTTTTGATTAATTATTACTTAATAATTAATTTATTATCAATTAATAATTATTTTATTGTTAATTAATAATTATTAATTAAATATTTATTAATTATTGAATAATTTTTATTAATTAATACTTAATTATTACATTTAAAATGTATTAATACAATAATAGTTGTGTCTCATGCATCTCGATTGTAATTAGAAACAATCACATTTAAGTAAAAGTGGTTGATATACGTTGATCGGCCCCATTAATTTAAAAGGGTGGAAAATGGGGTCGATCAACATATATCAACCACTTTTACTTAAATGTGGTTTTTGCTAGTATTAACTATATATGAAGCAAGGTGCACAAAGTAGTCGTAACCGCAAGAATAGGAGAACAAAGAATGAAACCCAAAGAAAGAGAGTTGGCCATGCCAGGCTAGGCCGCCAAGGAGAGTAGAGGATAGCATGTGCATGAAGCTAGCACCGAACCCTAGCCAACACCACTATTATTCATCGTGAAAGGGTTTCTTTGGTTGAGACTGAATTTTTTCTTCCTTGATCTGTGGGAACCCTACCTCTTGGACCCATCCATCTTCTGTTGTAGTTGATCTCCACAACAAAGAATATATTCAAATTGTTTTCTTCAGTAGTGTGGCCTTCCCTCTTTGTTCTCCACAAATTTTATAGAAATCTTGCATACTCGATTCATGCATAGTATATTTACCTACCATGAGATAAGAATTTAATGCCTACGATGACATATCTCTTCTCAATCTTTGTGAGACAGTGTATAGAAAAATAACTTTGTCATTTTTACCGAACGACAATTGTTTTTATTTATAACAGTGGACATTAATTGGAGGCTACTCACAAGTAAAGAGCCAAACCAGGATAACTTGGATGCCCCCCTGCAAATCTTTATAGGGTTTCCATAGCTTGTATAGGTTTTATATTTTATGTGCTTCCTGGTGATCAGTCTCGAGGGGACCATGGATTATGAGGTCTAGCTCGTCGACTACTCTAAGAGAAAGTCTTATGCTCATCACCAAGTGTCACCTCTAGTCGAGAGAGTGTCCTGCTCACTAGAAAGTGATGAGGTCACATCACTTGATGTCAAGCTCAGGACATGTAGGGTTTCCTCCAACTCACTTATTAGTGGGGGACATGTAGGGTTTCCTCCAACTCACTTATTAGTGGCATGGAGAGAGATTATTTCTGGGGACATGTAGGGTTTCCTCCAACTCACTTATTAGTGACATGGGGAGAGATTATTTCTAAGGTCTCTTTATCAAGATTGGGGAAATCTCGTGTCAATATTGTGGAACCACCTCATGATTGTGGCATATTCGAATTCATTGTTGGTGGATAACCCCATAAAGTTTCATCCTCCCTCTTATCTGAAGTATCTAGATTATAACATTGTCCACAAAGTTGGAGCTCATGGTTCGTTCCTATCAACATACTCGGAGGATGCGGGTTCTGTCTTTGTAGGGTCTTGAGTTAATCTGGAACATTTATAGGGAGGGTGGGATGTTAGTGATGTTGGGCATGACAAGAAGAACAAATTAAGAGTTATAAAGAATCATGGTGAGGAGGTCATGTTAGTAGTGGGAAAGTACATTGTAGTGGACCAAATTATGGATTTGTTTAGGCTTACTTTGGTTGTTAAATTCTTGGGTAG
>JASDQU010336392.1:0-12619 GCA_032191745.1 Picea mariana | reverse complement strand
GTTAAACAATTGTCAATTTGACATATCAAATCGTGATAAAAAAAAATTGAAAAATAGTCATTAGAAAGCTAACACAATTCTTCACAAGTTTTGTTTTTACTGTAAAGTGAAATTCTAAATAAAAAAAATACTTTTATATGTCGGAAGTTGAATAACTTGTAAAAATACAGTTTTTTTTGTCATAAAACAAGCAAAAGTGTAACCCACCTTCATGATTTCACCTGAGAATAGAGTATTCATTCTCAGCTTCAGAAATAGCAGTTGCAGGTACAGAGTCTTGGTTCCACAAGGAAAAGTTGTAGAAAAAGTAAAGGACATACTCTCAGATAGTGAGACAAATAGTGCTTTGCAGAAAGCACATAGAACCAACACATGATTATGCAGATTGAATTGCAGCTGAGAAAGTGTACCAGATTGATGTGATGTGAATTTTTTTGTTTCAAAGTACAGGACAAGAAAACTCATGTCTACAAGTTGAAGCAAGCTCCAAGAGCTTGGTATGGTAGGATTGATAGTTTTCTGACAAGCCTGGGCTTTACCAAGAGTAAATTTTATTCTAATGTTCACTTCAAGGTTATGAATGATAAGTCATTTGTATTTATACTATATGTAGATGACTTATTCTTGACATGAGAAGAAATTTCATCACAGATTGAAAACGAAATCTCGCTACAGAATTTGAGATGAAAGACCTAGGCCCAATGCATTATATCTTAGGTTTTGAAGTTTGGAAAATCTGAGAGAAGATATTCCTTAACCAAGGGAAGCATGTAGTTGAAATACTGAAGAATTTTGACATATTGGAATGTAAATCCATGGCCACACCCATGGAGACGAATTTGAATCTCTTGGTTGATACTTCATCAAAGTTAGATGATACTACTTTATACAAGCATATTATTGGTTCGTTGATGTATCTAACGAATACCAGGCCAGATATATGATTTTTTGTGAACCCCTTGAATCAGTATATGGTGGAGCCCAGACGTGTTCACCTTGTAGCTACAAATCATGTGATGAGATACCTTAAGGGTACATTAGATTATGGTCTTTGTTATACTTGATTTTGTGAATTCATATTGTATGGCTATACTGATTCATATTGGGCTGGAAGTGCTTCAAATAGAAAAAGAAGTTCATGATATTGTTTTAGTTTGGGGTTAGCCATGACTTCATGAAAAAGTAGGAAGAAATCCAATATTTCTATCAGTATGGTAGAAGCAGAGTACATTGCAGCATGTTCCACCATATGTGAATCCATATGGCTTCGGAATTTGTTGACAGGTGTGTTCAATCTGGAGATGGAAGCTACCATGATTATATGTGATAACCAGAGTTGCATAGAGATGACAAAGAACCCAATGTTCCATGATAAGACGAAGCACATAGAGATCTGGTACCACTACATTTGTGACATGGTGCAAAAGGGAGTTGTAAAGCTCCAATATGTTGGCACAGATGAGCAGGTTGCAGATGTGTTGACTAAGCCTCTGCCTCGTGTGAAGTTTTAGTACTTCTGAGACAAGATTGGTGTTGTCCAAAAGGACCTCCATAGAAAGGGGGAGTGTTGTTGATGATAATATGGTATCCTGATCAGCAGTGGGTAGCTCAGTTAGGATTTTATATCCTAGGGGACTGATCATTCCTGGGCAAATCCCGAAGGTCCGATAAGGACGATCTGTCAGAGTACCTGTGCATGTATATTCCAGCTGTGGTCAATAGTGGTAGCTCAGTTAGGATTTTATATCCTAGGGAATCTTATGATTCATGGGTAGATCCCAAAGGTTTGGTAAGGACGGTCTGTTAGAGTACCACAAATGTTGTTGTTGATGCACCTGCCTCATTATGTTGCCACATATAGATGTTGATGTTCCATCTTCGTGTTGTTGATGATGTTATTCCAGCTTCATGTTGTTGATGATGTTGTTGTTCCAGCTTCGTGTTGTTGATGTTGATGTTCCAGCTTCGTGATGTTGATGGTGTTGTTGTTCCATCTTCATTTTGATGGTGTTGTTGTTCCAACTTCATGTTGTTGATGTTGATGTTCCAGCTTCGTGATGTTGATGTTGATGTTGATGTTGATGTTCCAGCTTAGTGTTGTTGATGATGATGTTCCATCTTTGTGTTGTTGATGTTATTGTTTCAGCTTCATGTTATTGATGTTGATGTTCCAGGTTCATGTTGATGATGATGATGATGTTACTCCAACTCCATGCTACAGATGATGATGATGTTCAGTTTCTATTGTTGTTTATGATGACAAAAACTTTCGATGACCTATAGATATGACTGACAGTGTTCCTAATGTTGATGATGATGTCCCCTCTTCTTGATGATGTATTGATTCCAGTCAGTTGTTATTAATGTTGTCAGTAGAATACCCTTCTTGTTAAGGGGGAGTGTTGAAATATTGTGACTTCGAAGAATACTATACTCATATTTGAGTCATTATTGTATAGATAAAATCCCCTTTTGTGGATTGATCAAGTTGGGTCTTGTATAAGATCAAATCCCCTTTTGTGGATTGGTCAACATGTATTTGTATGGTGGTATTTGTAAATTCGGCCCCTAGTAATTGTAAAATGGTTTTAGCCACTTCTAGGAGAAGTCGACTCCACCAAGTGAAGAGTCACAACCCTAGCGCCACATCACAACTTGTATTTATATGTAAGGATGGTGTTTCATTTGAATACACTCACCACACTAGCTCTGCAAGAAAGAAGAAGTGCACAAGTCTTGGAGGAGTAGCTGCTACAACTGGGGGTGATGTCAAGGAGGGCTCTTGGTCTATGTCTTGGTATTTCTTGGTTAAGTGGTGTGCTATTCTTCCTAGTGAAGGAGTAGAGGAGGATATTTTTTTTGGTATTTGGTCTATATATATTGAGGAAGTTTTGTCTCTATTGTTTCTGTGATTGCCTATCTTTCAATGATATTATTTATGCAGCTAATGTGCTAAATTATTATAATAATAAAGAAGAATTGTAATTGCTAGTTGTATAAGTAAAAATTCAACAAAGACTAAATACACAAGGAAATTTTTCATCGATGGTAATGATTCATATACTCTTTCCTCAACAACCAAACCTACCAACCCAATAGAGCCATCTATGTAGAAATTAAAATGATAAAATCAGCAAGTACTAAGTTTTGTCATACACTTAGCAACCTAGAGATAATTATCTTAAACGAACATTGAAATGTCTAAACCCACATTCAGAAAAATATCATAAGCGAAATACACATTGCCAAGCACTTTTACAGTAGAATAAACACAATCAACAACAATCATTCAACCATGAAATACTCAAAAATTTAGGCAATGTCAGGGAAAACCCCAATGTGGGGAAACCCAATGAGATAGAGATTTTATTAGCTTCAGGAAAGATATATCAACAGCAACAATACAATTTCCAACAAGAGAAATTCACTTACAGCACACAAAAAATGCCACCAAATATTCTTCCTTGGAAAATGTGCCAAATTTGTACTGTTGTATGACTTGCCCAGGAAAAAAACACCTTGGAAAATGTTCCCACAGTCTATTGTATGGCCTGATCTATACAGCCTTGCTACAGCAAGAAAAACCCTCCAAAAACCTTGAAATTCTTGCCACACTTTGCCTCGATTTTCAGTCCCTCTTTCCCTTGTTGTACAGATCCATACAGTACGGCCTCCAACAACAACAATAAATATCAGCACTCATATAGAATTATTCTCTTGGGATTTGTACCCAAATTCTCTTGGGAAATGTGCCCTCCTTGTTGCCCTAACTTTCCTCTATCAAACTATCTCAAAAATCTCTCTCAATCTCCTCATTGTATCTTGCACACTACCCAATGCATTCTTTTATAATCTGAAAGTGACCCTTCACCTTCTCTAACCCTAGATTTAATGGCCAAGATCTAATCTTGCCTTTACAAGATCTAGAGTCATGATTCATTCCCTCCAAAATAAATCACTTTAAAATATTAAAGTACATTTTAACTTTATAACATAAGTGCACTTTATGAGATAAAGTCACTTTAATATTAGAAGGTACACTTTATTAAAAAAGTCACTTACATATAAGAATCATTTTATAACAGCTTTATAAAAACCCATCACAAAGTCAAGTGTCTAGTACTGTAGGTACAAGGTTATTTCTGCATACAAGACACACATGCGAAGTACCTCCCGAGCTAAAAATCTAACACTCCCTCTTAGCAAGGGATGTACTTGCTGCCATCACCATCATCTGGTCCCATCACACGGTTTTCAGTAGGAGCTCCCTCTGAACCTGGAGCCATCATCAACACCTACACAGAACTCGAACCAAAAGACATCCTCCTGATAGCTATTCTGAACCCTAAGCTCCTATGTAACGTCCCCAGCCACCCAACAATCTGGGAAACATCACAAAGGAACATCTTACTACTCTGATACAAATTTGTAATGACCCTAGCCACCCAACACGTCGGGCAACGCCACAGAGGAACATCTTACTTCTCTGATACAAATTTGTTTTAACACCCCCGGCCACCTAGGCAGGGCCATGCTATCTCGTAGAAATAACAATTATCATCTGCCTATAAATATAACAATAGACAAACAACATATTTTGCTAATACACAGATTGATGCAGAAATAACAGTAAAATCATGCATGCAGTAACCCAGAAAAAACCATAGATGTAACAACATATATAAATACATAGCATGTGAATGAACAAGGGAAATGAATACTTATACTTTAAATGAGATCCACCAACTGCGTGCAGACCTTCCACAAACCTCCCAGCCTTATACCACGTTGTTCATCACGCTCGGCAGTGGGTCACCCCCGAGTTGGGACTAAGCTCCACCCAGAGAAAGGGAATCCTAGACTAGGTTGAGGTTACAGGAGACTACACAATGCAACTGGAAGGATTCTCTCCAAGATCCTTCTTACGCTCACTACTCACGAACTCCCATTCCCCACATGCATGTTCCACCCCAGGACTATGCACCTTCACTGTTCCATAGTCCATCAGTTGCTCCACTTCCCCTTTCAGGATCTCAACAACAGGCCAAATTAAGAATTCTCAAATCTCCGTAGTTGGTGTTGGACTCTCTCTAGGAGAAAATCACTTCCCAACAAAATCTCTCACCTAGAGAGAGTTGCTCACAGGCCTGACAACCTACCTCTTCAACCACGGGCCTGACAACCCGCTTCTTCAACCAACTTCAACTCAGTTCCTGCATGGTGAGGACAACAGCAAAGGTTCAATATAGCTCAAGGAATGGCAGCAACCACAATTCGGTAAGGCACAACACAGTTTTGGCAAGTACAGATATGTTGGGCTTCACAACAAAACACAGGTCGACTTCCCCAGTTACTGGTTTCATAGGTGTGTCCAAGATGCATAGGTCCACGACAGAGGCCTGGCAAGTTAGGTGAAGGATGGGAGAATGGGGAGCGAACCCCCCCAACGAGATGACTCTCCATCTTTAACTGCATGCACCTAGGTTGACACATGTCTTCCTGGAGTTGCATGCACTCCATTTAGCATTCATTCCCTTTCCCAGAAACTTAGGATAACTAGGTTTATTTTTCCCCACTTTAATATTTTTATTTTTCAGGAATATATTATAATATTCCCTTAGGTTAATCCCTCTAGCTTAGCCCCTCTTTCCTAGCCTCTCAATCTCATCCCTTTCCCTACCTGGTGAAGCTTCGTCCCCCATCACTCTTTCTTTGTGGTCGGTCTACATGCAGCGATGTATAATTTTTATTAATAATCTGCATAATTACATATACAAAAATCAAGCTTATTGGCCTTAGCATCCAAGATCTTCAGCCTATGACACATAAGCCTACCATCTTATCAATACTCGGCTCACCAGCCTACAAACATCAGTACATTTCACAGGGGATCGTCCTAGGGTATTACAATCCCCTCCCCTTATTTTTGCACTATCCTCAGTGCAACTCATTTACATAATATCAGCAAGATTTTCAAAATATTCAAAAATATGTGGGTACTCTACCCACATAGCATCTTCATCCTCCCATATCACGTCCTCAGGACTGTACAAGGTCCACTGGACCTTTACAATCCCTATGGCTCAATTCTGGAGTTGCTTTCTCTTCCTGTCCAATATGCGCACTGGATGCACTTGCAGGGCGCCTTCTTTCTCCACCTGAATCACATTCCAATCAATCACATGATTAGGATCAGGTACATACTTCTTGATCAATGAAACATGAAATACATTATGAACAGTCATGGATGCAGGCAATGCAAGCATATAAGAAACTGGTCCAATCCTTTCTAGGATTTCAAATGGTCCACAATATGTGGTTGCCAACTTGGAACAGTTTCCCAGCTTCAGGGAACTTTTGTTGGTTTTTACTTTCAAGAAAACATGATCACCCACTTTAAACTCCATGTGGTTTATGTTCTTATCAGCATAACTTTTTTTCCTGTCTTGGGAAGCCTTCAAATTCTGCTTAATCTTAATCATTTTCTCTTCCATTTCCTTGAGCAACTCTGGCCCAACCACTTCCCTATCAGTTGGGTTATCACAGCTTACTGGGGTGTTGCACTTTCTGCCATAAAGTGCTTCAAATGGGCTTGTCTTCAGTGATGCTTGATACCCATTGTTGTGTGTAAGTTCTACCACATTTAGATAATCCTCCCATTTAGATGGTTTTTCCATCACATACATTCTTAACATATCTTCTATCACTCGGTTCACCCTCTCTATTTTCCCATCTGACTCGAGATGATAAGCAATGTTGAAGTTCAGATTTGTTCTAAACCCTTTGAATAATCCCTTCTAGAAATTTGAGGTAAATTTTGGGTCTCTGTCAGACACAATTGTCTTGTGTATGCCATGCAATTCTGCTACTTCCCTCATATAGATATCAGAAACATTAGTTGTCTTGTGAGTAGTCTTCAATGGAATAAAATGGGCAGCTTTAGTAAGCTTATCCACCACCACCATGATGGAATCATGTTGATTGCTTGTTCTGGGAAATCCCGTGATGAAATACATTGTTACAACTTCCCATTTCCACTCAAGGATGGGTAATGGCTGTAGAAAACCTTTTGGGTGTCTATTCTCAGCCTTTACCTTTTGACATTCCAAACATTTAGCAATAAAATCAGCAATCTCCCTCTTCATGCATGGCCAATAATATTGGATTTTGACTAATGAAATTGTTTTATGATATCCTAGGTGTCCTGCATAAGGTACATTGTGCATCTCTTTTAAAATCACACTGCTCAATTAAGAAGAGTTGGGTACATAAACTATGTTTTTGTACAGAAGGATTCCATCAATTCCCAATTCATAATCCTAGACCTTCTGTTGCATTTTACCTTGTTGCAATTTTGTTACTAATTCCATGTACTGCAAATTTGAATTTTCAGCCTCAGAGATTCTGCCTTGAAGATCTATCTGATACATGTTGATGGTTGTAGCATGCAGTTCATGCACTCTCCTACTGAGTGCATCAGCCACTTTGTTCTCCTTTCCTTTGATGTGCTTGATATAAAATTCATACTCACAAAGGAATTCCAACCACCTACTATGCCTAGCATTCAGAGTTGGTTGATCAAATAGATACTTCAAACTTTGATGGTTTGTCCTAAGTTCAAACCTCTTTTCCATGAGGTAATGTCTCAATTTCTTTAGAGCATGTAGAATGTCTTCCAAATCCAAATCATGAGTGGCATAGAGTCTTTCATGCTCTTTCAATTTTCTGGACTCATAACATATTACAAACCCATTCTGGATGAGGACTCCTCCTAGTCCTTCCTTACATGCATCTGTGCAAACCACGAAATCCTCATTCGGATCTGCAATCTTCAGAATTGGAGCACTTGTTAACAGTTGCTTCAATTGTTGGAAGCTTCTCTCACATTCTTTTGTCCATTGAAATTCCTTCCCCTTCCTTTGCAAGGAAGTGATGGGGTGATCTATTCTTGAAAACCCTGCAATGAACCTTCTGTAATATCCAGCTAGACCTATGAAGGATCTGACTTCTGTCACATTCTTAGGCACTGACCATTCTCTAATGGCTTCTATCTTCTCAGGTTCCACGACTATCCCATCCTTTGGAATGATATGCCCCAAATAGTGAATTATGTTTTGATAAAATGAGCACTTGCTCAATTTGGCATACGGGCTAATTCTTTCTTAGGACCTGCAACACCATCTTCAAATGATGCTCGTGCTCTTCCTATAACTTGTAATATACAAGGATTTCATCCAGAAAGACAATGACAAACTTGTCCAAATATTCCTTGAAAACACCATTCATTAAGCACATAAAAACAGTGGGCGCGTTTGATATACCAAATGGCACCACTATGAACTCACAATTACCATACCTTGTCCTAAAGGCGGTCTTGTTGATATCTTCCTCTTTAATTCTTATATGATGGTACCCTGACCTGAGATCTATCTTCGAAAATATATTTGCATCCTTCAATTGATCAAAGAGATCATCAATCCTTGGCAGAGGATACTTGTTCTTTATAGTCACTTTATTCAACTGTATAAAATCAATGCACAATCTTAATGTCCCATCTTTATTCTTTACGAACAAGATTGGGGCACCCCAAGGTGATACACTTGGGTGTATATACCCCTTCTTCAGAATCTCTTCAAGCTGCATTTGCAATTCCTTCAGCTCTAGTGTACTCATTATGTAAGGAGTTTTTGACATTGGAGCTGATCCAAGCATCAAGTTTATGGAGAAATCAATATCTCTCTTTGGAGGTAGTCCTCGTACCTCCTTGAACACATCTTCAAAATCTTCCAGTATTGCATGATCCTCAAGATTTGGTACTTTATCCTTAGATGCTTCCTCCATATGGGCTGCAAATATTTGATAGCCTTTCCTGTAGCACTTCTTCAACTTCATTGTTGAGATTTCTCTGATAGCAATTGCTCTAGGAATTCCTTGGACTGTTCTTTGATTTCCTTCCTCATCCAAGCAAGTGAATGTCTTGTTACGGTAGTCTAAAATGGCATGGTGTTGGTCCAAACAATCCATACCAATTAGACATCCATAGGAACCTAAAGGTAAGATGTTCAAATATGCCATTGTGCTCAGTCCATTCATGTCCATGAGACATGATTTAACCATTTCAGTAACTTTTCTTTTGGCTCCTATAGCCATCTGCACTAACCAAGATTTTTCATGCTTGTTTCTTGGAAAATGCAAACTTTCCACCATCTTTCGATCTATATAACTATGACTAGCCCCTGAATCAATTAAAATAGTAAAGGCACGGTTATTGATCATACCTTCAACTTCAATCATGTGTGATTGAAACTCAGCTTGCTTGTTGTCCAAGGCTGCATAGATCCTTGGTATTTTACTGCCCATGTCCTCCATTGTTTCTTCTTGCTGAACTTTGTGGGCAGATCTCACTTTGCCATTTTTTTGGGGACAATATCTATACTTGTGGTCTCCCTAACAACCCCAACATTGAATGGGCATCTGCCTTGGTATTTGTCCCCCTACATCATCCATTCTCTGCTCTCTAAAAGATGGCTTTCCTTGAGGACTGTTTCTGAAAAATGGAGGCTTGTTTCCCTTCTGCCTCTACTCTTTCTTGAACTTCTTCTTGTCCTCCCAAGCCTTTTAGAAGGTGGGATTTTCTCTTTGTTGCTCATATAATCATTTTTCTCTCCTTATAGTTTCTTCCATAGTTTTAGGATCATCATACTAGATCGTGTCACTGATGGAAGATGACAGTCCACTCAGATACCTTTGAATTTTGACAGTCTCATCTTTGATGAAAGGGACATACTTTAGCAATTCCAAAAACCTTTGTTCATATTCATCAATGGTTATGCTACCCAATTTGAGCTCGAAGAACTCTTTCATCTTTCGGTCATAGTATCTATTAGTTAAATATTTATTTTCAAAGTGTTTCTTGAATTCCTTCCAAGTAACATTTTTCTCTTTAATGTGTTGCACCTGCACAAGTTGATCCCACCACATGGATGTATTTCCTTTCATTTGATACATTGCAATTCTTCCTTCTACATGAGAGGAGTAATTCTGCAGTTGGAAATATTTCATCATGCCAAGAAGCCATGTATCATAATCTTCCTCCTTCCGGTGCTCTCCATAAAACGTAGGAGGTTTAATCTTGTTCATTTCACCCTTCAGTTCATCCACTCCAGATATCCTATGCTTTCTGGTAGGAGATGGGCTTGAACTATTGTGTGGCCTCCTCTTGGAGTGCCCTTGGGAGTGATGATGGTGTCTACCAACACTCCTTGATTTTTTCTTCTCATCAGGGGACCTGTGACTTCCTGATTTACTGGAGTCACTCCCCTTATCCAATTTGTTTTATATTATTTCCAGGCTCTGTATCAACTTTATGTTGAATTCTCCCTGTTGTTCCCTGGATTTCATGAGCTTTATGTTATCTGCTCAGTGAGTTTGGACATCTTTCTACAAATTTTCAATGATTTTCATCATGTTTCGTTCCTTATATATCTCTTCTTCATGCCCATTGGAGTTCGATCCTTCAACTCCTATATGGACATCGATTCCTCTAACTTCATTTTCTGAACTGTAAGCACCATGTGCCTTCCCCATTTATCTGCACTATGCAGCAATTCGGTTCGGTTCTGACAATCGTTAACTCTGTAAAATATGCAGTCAACCGAAATTTTGTCAGGCTATCAGACTTTAATAACTTTCCAAAATAAACCTATTTGATTCAAAAAAATAATATCAGATTCCATTTTATGCAGGTCTTGGTTGGTCAAGAACCATGCGGGCTTCCATATCTAAGCCTAGTTCTGTTCTGAAACAAAATTTCGAGCGCTAGCCCCTTTTCTTCGGCCCTTGGTTAGCATGTGACCACGGATGTGACCTAGCGCTTATGATTTTGGTGCTTATCCGGAGCCTTGAAACTTCAGGCTCTTGCTTCGGAGGTTTTCAAAGCACATCACAACAAATCTCTTAGAGTTCTGGATTGACAAACTCGCAAAGTAGGGTGGATCAACAGTCCACGACTACCCAGCATCCAACGGTTGACACCCACTATGGAACTTCATGCATCTGATCTTCGGGACTTCGGAGATTCGAAGCTTCGAGAATTCGAAGGACTTCACATCTGCACACCCCCGAACCGTTAATCTCTAAACACTTCCATGTCACCTTTGGTGACGTGATAAAGTCTCATCACCTCGGCATTATGAAACTTTTGAAAGTTCTTCCTTTCGTTCCCTTATGAACCATTCTTACAGAGTGTCAAGTCTACGGACTTCACAACTGGCGCCACGCATCCACTAGGACCCATGGTTTCCATACTTGAACTACTATAACGAATAGTCACATCAAACTTTATACTTTTCAAATTTTGGGGACATGGGTCGATGGTTTTGGAGTAACTCGATGATCATTCTGCAATTGTCCCCACACTGACATGTACCCCTTCTGGGAAACCATGGTTTGGATTGCGGGACCGCCTTGTAGAATTATCTTCCGTGCATATTGGATCTCCACAATTCCTCACATCCCTCGATCTTGATAGATTGTGACCAAAGTTAAAGCAGGCCCGACCCAGCTAACCCCTTCATTGTGCTTAAATACCTTATGCCACCTCTAGGAGCACTACATGGTAGAACACACGAAGCCAACACGTGGTCCAATAAGGCAGGTGATAATGTCACATTCTAATTTCATTTCAATCTCACAACAGTTCTTAACTCTATGACACGTGGCACACATCCCATGTGTCCACATCATTTCGACTGACGTCAACAAGCACATCATTTTGAGTGACGTCAGCAAGCCACATCACTTCCGGACTTCGGGCTTCGGTAGTTTTCACCTTAGCATACCTCGTTTCTCCCGACCGTCGAACTCCTGAACTTTCTTATCTTCCACTCTTGGCTTAATCCTACAGTTTAGATCCATCCTTGGTCAAATCCAATGGTAAACACTCCCCCCCCCCCCACGGATATACGATGTAGATCCTCTTCGGGACTTCGGAACTTCGCGCTTTGACCCTTTCTTCTCTATCAAACATAAACTTCACTAAAGTCACAAAGTTCGAAGTACTTAAGGGTTAATCTTCATGCACCTTTCTCCAGATCTGATGGTTATGAAGGATCCTCCTTCTCCCGAACAGATCCCACGGCCCAACTTCAAACCTTGTGGTTCCAAACCCACGGTTACTGCAATCTCTTTTCTCTGCAATCTTTCTTGAACCGCTATACCTCCTGAGCTTCCAAACACGACCAAGGTTCTCTCTTGGCACTCTGGAATGCTCTGAAATTCAAATTTTGTCCTTTTTAACAACAATTTTCTCTAATCTTTTGATTCCATAACCACTTATACGGCCTTATTCAGGCTCAGTGTAAAAAACTGGGCTCTGAACTTCAATTTTGTCCATTTCGACAACAATTTCCTTCTAAAACCTTTTCTTCAACTTCTACTTTCCTATCCCATCCAGACTCATTGTTAAAACCATGGCTCTGATACCAATTTGTAACGTCCCCAACCACCCAACACGTTGGGCAATGCCACAGAGGAACATCTTGTTGGATCATGTTGTCATTGATGCCAATGGTTTGATTGATTGATGTCAAGTGATTGATTGATGTCAAAGGATTGATTG